>PYAF01001078.1:27636-37748 GCA_007407185.1 Glycine tomentella | reverse complement strand
GCTTTCCTTGGTGATCATCATGGAAGGCTAAATCATTAATCAATCCAAGGATCTAACTCAAGCAAGAGAAGAATTGGAGTTCCGGTTCGGTATTTCGAATTCTACTTGAATATTCACCTTCTTCTTCAATTTCTATTATGTTTTCATGATTATGAATGCATTTAGGATTGAAAGTGAGTTAGGATTATGGATTCATGTCTTAATTTCAAATGATAATCACAAGATTAATTGAATGATAGTTCAGTTAGGGTTGTGGTTTCAATTAATTTAGGAGTAGGATCGATTGAACGGCTTCTATTGAGATTGAATGTTCATGATAGAATCAATTTATGGGAATGATGATGATTCAAATAGCTTGGTTTAGTGAATTGGATTGATGCTTTCTAATCTGTTTTACTTTACTCCTTGATAATCTTGTTAATTTTTGCATTGTTCTTTAATTTTAGTTTGTGTTCTTGCATGTTTTACTTTACGCATACCAACTGTTTGATAAAATCACCCCTTATTATTACCAATGATTTGAAGCTGGAACCATATTGATCATGTCTTTGAGTCGACCTAGGTTAGCTCTGTGTTGCAGAATTAGCTTAGTAAAATTGTTTTTGATGCGTCTCGACAAAGCAATATCACCACTCCATTATAGAAGTTTGATCCTGAAATTGTCCTGGAATTCTACGCCAACGCTTGGCCATTGGAGGGAGCCTTGTTTGATAAGCATTCATTTGTCAGGGGACAGTGGATTCCATATGATTCTGATGCCGTAAATCAGTTTCTAGGAAATTCACTAGTCCTGCCAGAAGGACAACTCTGTGACTATATGGCCAGGCGTAATAATTTTGATGATGAGGCTATGATCCAGCTCTTGTGCATACCAGGATGTGACTTTGCACGGAACGTTGCAGGTAATAGGGTAAGATTAATGCACACAAATATGACTACCCTTACCCAAATATGGATGACCTTTTTGCTAAGTAACATTTTGCCTAGTAACCACAACTCTGACCTTCCAATGCTTAAATGTCAACTAGCCTTTAGTTGTATGACTCAGCTTAGCATTGATGTGACTAACACTTGGGAAGATAATGAATGAAGAACATCTAGATCAGCTAGTGAGAATGAAGAGGAAGCAAATGTTTGTCTCACTTCGCATCGCAGGTAATAGGATAAGATTAATGCGCACAAATATAACTACCCTTACCCAAATATGGATGACCTTTTTGCTAAGTAACATTTTTCCTAGTTACCACAACTCTGACCTTCCAATGCTTAAATGTCAACTAGCCTTTAATTGTATTACTCATCTTAGCATTGATGTGACTAACACTTGGGAAGATAATGAATCAAGAACATCTGGATCAGCTAGTGAGAATGAAGAAGAAGCAAATGTTTGTCTCACTTCAACTCTAAGTGATGATGAAGAATTCTATAGTGCTGAATCTGAGGTAAATTTTAAATATGATCAAATTGTTGATGCTTTCCATGATATGCATAGTGAGGCTCAAAAGTTAGCAAAATCAAATAATAAGCTTAAAGGAGATTTAAGATGGCACATCACCAAATTTGCAGAAATGCAAAGTGAACTTTGTAAATTGAAAGAAGAGAATGAAAAACTTCTTTCAAATTACAAGGCCTCTTCAAACATATATCCAAATATTATGTAAATGTCTCTCATTTTTCATGTATCTGCCACCTCGTTCACATTTTGCAAGCTACGATGCTGCTATATTACCTCAACACTCATGATACAGCACTAAGATTGAAAAATGCAAGTTGTTACAAGAAAAGTTTGATGATTTCAGAAGAAGTCAAGGGGAAAAGCATATGTTACTACTTTTCGAAAATAGCTACTTGATTGATCTTTTGAAGAAGTTTTATAAAGGAAAATGCAACTTAGCTGAAATATTAAGTGTGCAAAAATATGTTGGAGATACTTCTAGATTGGGTTACAAACAAGGTTCAAAACTCTATTTGTACCACCAAAACAGAAGAATCAAAGGAGCTTTTATAAATCTAAATTTAATCAAAATGCTTACTTTGGAAAATTATCAAAAGTTGTAACTTGTAACTACTGCATGAAGAGAGGGCATACATCTTATAAGTGTTTTGCTAGAAAATATTATGTACCAAATGGAGAATGCATTTGGGTGCCAAAGAAAAAGAAAATAGTTAACCCCTATGGACCCAACCTCAATTGGACACCTTTCTTTGCCATTCATTTCAAATATTATAAATTCGAAATATGTTGCATAATTATTGTTCATACTAATAAATTGACTATAATAATCGATTAAGACTCAGAATAATCGATTAAATGGACTTTAAAAGCTTTTTAGAATGAATTTTGTGCTTATGTAATCGATTAGAGAGATGAAATAATCAATTGTTCTTCATTTAAAATGACTTCAAAAAATAACGTTCACTGGAATAATCGATTACGTCATCGAATTAATCAATTACACAAGCTGAAAAATCTTTTAAAACATTACATTTCACTGGAATAATCGATTACCACATATTGTAATCAACCGATTACACATCATCTTCCTCAAATGAATCACTTACTGGTTTAATCGATTGCGCCTCATGTTAATCGATTACATCACTTTGCGAAAACCTATTTTGCTTACGATTTAATCGATTAGATAAACTCGTAATCGATTATTCATGGAGTTACTGCAAAATCTAAAACATATTTTGGAAATTGTAATTGCTGAACTACCACGAAATTCAAAAATTTGAATCTTCTGAGCTTTTATGTTAGTGGGTTAATTCGAAACAGTAGTTACTCATTTCAAATTTCATACTTTGGAGCCCAAAACCATCTATAAATACAACTTTACTAAAGAGATAAATCACACCATTCTCTTCTTCAATCTCAAGCCTTGTGGTGGTTCTTGTTTTATTTTCTCATCTTCTGAGTCTAGATACTCTACTCCTTGTATTCCTACCTTTGTATTCACCATGTCTGATCCTAAGAGATCAAAAACCTCTAAAAGAAAGAGTGTTGAAACCTCTAACCCTGCAATGAATAGGTTAGATAATTGGTTTTCTAGTGAGCGTGAGAAAATAAACTACCTACAGTTTAATGCCACCATACTTATTTGCCCTCCTAAACACCTTGACCTTGCATGGTTTACTAGAGAACATTTTCAATTCCCTACTATGATTAAAGCCTAAGGATTGAAGAAATTTGTTGACATGAAGGGTACTTTTTACCCTGAATTAGTGAAGGTGTTCTACACCTGTGCTAAAGCTTTTATGGATGGGACAATCTTGTCTCAAGTTAATGGGGTGGCCAAGGAAATCACTCTTGAGGTTTGGCAAGAAGTTGCTGGCATTTCCTTTGTAGGTGTGATGGAGGTCCATTCCAAGCCAAAGGTCTAGAAGGAGAGCTTGAAGCACGTCCTTTGGTGAGCCTTAAAGGACCTGCGGGAAGAGCTAGAATTCAAGTCCTTCAATACCACATCCATGTTAGTATATGGATGTCCTAGAGACAATCTTTTCATTAGATTAGGACGTACATGTATTTTTCATATTGTCATGAAAAAATTATAAGCACTCTTTATCTTGTTTCATATTCTGTCTCGATATCGTTATTAATATATGAGTAACTGGATAAAACCCTTGGAATAGAATAGGTATCTCTTGAATATCAGTGATGGGATCATGGTCATGAGGATTCAAGGATCCCAGATGTCTACTCCTAAATTTTAAGTTCCTAGTCTAGAGACACTGAGAATGGGGATCAGCGATCTCGGGTAAGACTAGCACGGCTTATCTACTTGTATGCAGATACAAGGCAAAGACCTCATGAACTACAGACATGGAGATGTCTTAGCTAAAGTCGCGGGTGGACCTATATGGGTATAGCTCGCACGGACAGACAAAGAGACTCTATGCGGAAATCTCACAGATAGTATCATTAGAGTAATCTCTTATTATTTGGGTATGTCTTTCCTTAGACCAGAAGTTTTCACCTAGACTGTGTTCTAGAAGACATGTTTTGATTGTATACCTCATTTGCCTAAAACATGGAAACACATAGGTATACCTTTGGGCATGTCCTGAAAGAACACGAGTCTAGGATGACTAGCTAAAGGGATTCGCCAGATCTCTGTGAGAGATTAGGTTATCTGTAAACCGGAGAAATCGGGGTGACATTTAGGGGACTCAGGAATCTATGCATAGTAAAAGAAATCATGAGAAGATTTGCCTTTAGAGTAAGTAAAATTGGAGACTCCCTATTTCGTATTAAAGCTTACCCTAGACCGCAAGGGCTGATACGTTTCCTTACCCTAGGTTTTATGGGAAGGTAATCGAGATGAAAGGAAATACATACGGAAACCAAATAGATTTAATAGGATGATCCTGTCATTTACCTAACTAATTCTGGGGCAACAAAGCATTGCTAGTGTTATGTGTTGCCATTATATGGGTAGTGGCTTTGTTGGGCCCAAACTCATTTATGTCAGTAGCTATGTTGGGCCTAATGGGTCACACACTAACACTTTATTGTCATGACATTATACCATTAAAGGTTTTGGGCCTAATAATGGTTGTTGACCCAAGAAGAATTTTAGATACCTATCTTAAAGAGAGAGGGGTGCATGAATGGAGTTAATGGGCTTGGATAGTCCAAGCCATTATTAATTAATTTAAATAGTTAAATTAATTATCTAATATTTAAATTTGATAATTTAAATTTTGAATTTAAATATGAATTATCTATAGTAGTTAGTTTCATATCAAAAGGAGAAGATAAGAGCTAGATTTGAATTTGAATTCAACTAGCATCTTATCATGATCATGTCCTAGATTTTAGGAAGACGTTTGAGGGCTGATTAGGGGGCTTACATACAGCTGATATTTAATTATTATTTGGCAAAATAATTCCCAAGTAATTGATTTGGTCTTAGGAGGATATGATGGGAGGTTGTTGGCAATTTTTGAAATGCAAACAACACCACTTTATCTTCATGTGTGGGTGCTCCATAATCAGATTTTTTAGTTAAAAAAAAATCTGACTTAACTCTTCTATAAAGTGTGCTATTGTGATCATAGTTCTCTAATAGTTTTTGAAAAAAAAAAACCCTATCTACCTTCTTCCACTTTCACGTGCCCTTGTGTGAGTTTTGACAGAAAATTCAGCCATCGATATCATCTATTGGTGAGTCTCTTAGATAAGTAAAAACACTTTGAAACCTAACCTTCTTCCTCTCCATTGGTGCGCCTAGCCTCCCTCCTTTGGTGTTTGTTGGTGGTCTTCAAGAAGTGTTCTTGAGTCTTGACAAGAAGTGGTGTGGATCAACATTAGAGGGCTTGAATCTTCAAGCCTATCCTTGATCATTGTTAGAAACTTACGGCAAGCGTACCGTGTTTATCGTTGCAAGTTACAAATTTATAAAGTTCGTCTCCACAGGGATTTGAATTTACTTTGGTTAGTTTAAATATTTACCAGTTTAATAGTCTATGTACAGATGATTAAAGCAAAGGTTCATTTGTTTGATGTTGTATCATAAAACAAAGATAAAATTACAGAAATAAATAAACGAGTTCAAGTCAAGGAAAGCGTAGGATTGGATTTCGTCTTACTTATCCCTTCGATTAATTTTACCTATGCATTATTTTTCTATTCTTATTGACGCACACATTTAAGTAACCCTAATTCGATTCCTCGCAATTAAAGTCTTAAGGATATTTTACTAAATACCAATTCCTCGCATATTTAATTAAATACCCAATCATTAAAATTCTATTCACGTGTTTAATACGATCAAAACGTTATGCCCTATTCCTAGCAACGCAACGTGATGAGTGAAATTATTCAGTTCAAACCCTAAATTTACTTTCCAGTCGCCTTTAAGGTTAAGTTCATGAAACTAGCGATCAATTAGAATCAAGCATTAATCATAGAATAAAGTCACCAATAAGAAATAGGATAATGCATAGAAATTAAAAGAGCATAGAGATAAGAAGAGTACGTCCAATCCTAGAGAAGCTTAGGCGAGCATCGGAAGAACTTCCTCAAGAGAATCATTGACGAAGTAGCTTGTCATCGATCCTCTTTTCGGCAGAGTCTCCACTACAAAAACTCACTTTCCTCACTTCCCTAACCTTCTACTCTCAACTAGGAAGGATCCTAAGCCTAAAATATGTATTAAGTAGCTAAAATGGTGCCTAGGAACATGCCTTCTCTCCAAAATCCGTGGGGTATTTATAAGATTTCCCACCTGCCTGCTTCACTCGCCTAGGCGGCCAATTCCTTCATGTTTTGCTCGCCTGGGCAAGCTTAAGATATCTTTTTGGGACTTGTAGCTCGCTTGGGTGACCAAATTAGCCTTAGGGAGCTCGTGTTGATTCAGATGAAGCCAAGCATCAATGAACAAAGATCAAGCTTCAAGGTTTTGTGCTTTCAACATGCTCAAAGGAAAAGTTCCAAAGAAAGCTGGAAGACCAATTTCATTAATGTAAAAGGGAGTTTATGATCTGATAATCCAATTGAGCATATCATTCATCTAGGATTGTTAGGATTAAATGATTAAGTAAAAGCAATTTATTAAAAAGGCACTTAAGAAGCAAAGTTTTTGAAAAAATAAAGTTGCATTATTAATAATCGATTACAAGGCCAGTAGCATCGATTATTTAGTTCTTCGTGCCCTTTAGAAAACAAATCATGATCATTGTAATCGATTACATATCGGATTAATCGATTACTCAGGCTTTTTATGAAAGATGGAACTCTCTGTCTTAATCGATTACAGAATTTGGTAATCAATTACATGTTTACTTAGAAATACATGACCTGTTGGTATTTAATCGATTACACATCATGATAATCGATTACATAGTTCATTCTTGAAAATATGGTCACTCTGTCTTAATCAATTACATAAACTGGTAATCGATTACATGCTATTACATGCATACATGAAGAAATCATGGCTCTCTGTCTTAATCGATTACGTATCAGAATAATCGATTAAATGGTTCATTCTTGAAACTCAGTTCACGTTTTAAACATTTTAATCGATTACTATCTTGCTTTAATCGATTACATATACTAAATAATCGATAACTGGAGCGTGTTTAATCGATTATTTTCAGTTAGAAAGTTGTTATAAATAGAACCCACTATTTTGAAGTTTGTAATTATTGAGATTTTGAATTCTGGGCAATCACAAACTTTCTTCAGCTTTCATTAGTGAATTTTCTGAGTTACTAAACACATAGGCTTCACGAATTCATATGATTGATTGATTCAAGAGTGTGAAGCATCATTGATCATCAAAAGCATAAGGAAAGGAATGCATTGAGTTAATAATCTGTCATTCAACCTGGTGAATCATTCATATGCATGAGTTCTTGGATTATCAGGTGATAGCTTTCCTTATTCTTTGAAGGTGTAAAACTGTTCTTTGAATTTCTGTAAAGATTACACTATTGTAAATGGGTTTCTTGCAAGGGTAGAGATAGTGTTTCTCTAAGAATGGCTGAGTAGTGTTCTCAGTGTAGTTTTTGGTCTCTAAGGGTCTAATAGGGTTTTAGACTTCTGAACTTTATCTAGGGTTGATAAAGAGAGGCTTGTATTTGCTTGTAAGAATATTTTTGCAATAGTGGAACTCTACTCTAGTGTTGAGTGGAAGAACTGGATGTAGCTTCATAGTGTTTGAAGTGAACCAGTATAAAATCTGTGGCTAATTTTTCTTCTCACCTATTCATCTTTTAATTGCTTTGTTTGTGAATCAATTTCATTGCACAGAAAGTTATACTCTGTTTTTCTATTCTTTTTGAAAAAGGAATTTGATTGAATATTGATTCTTGTTTTTTTGAAAAAAATTTTAAAGTGATAAAGATCCTGTGGTGAAACTCTGATTTGAAATTTTAATTTACCAAGGTTCAACCAATTCACCCCCCTCTTGGTTGATTTGAAGTATTCCTTTTGTTTTTCAGCTCGCCTGGGCGAGCTTAAATCTTAGTGCTGAAGATTTCTTTAGGCTTTGATGGTGTTGGGCCATGATTGCTTGTGGAACTTCCCTTTTTTGCTTTGAACACCCTTTTTCTTGGCTTTATATGCTCGAAACTTTCGGAATCTTCTAACCTAACAAAATGCACCATTTAATTTGGACGAATCTATTCAAAACATAAAATTATAACTTAACTCCATACAACTACAATTTAACTAGGTTTCTAGGGTTAATTTATAAATAAATTTAATCAAAACAACGAATAAGTGCCATCCTATAAGTCTATTTTTACTAAAATGTGGCACTTATCAACTCCCCCCAACCTAGAATCTTGCTTGTCCCCAAAATTTTCATTCTAATTAAAACAAAATTTTCAAAAGTAGTTAACCTTGATACTTTGAGACTACAAAAAGATGGAATTTCATGAAATCAAATGAGGTTAGAATCAATTTACACTTCATTTCTAAAAGACCTCAGAGGAAACATTTGACTGATTTAAGCAGAGGAAAATCTCTCAATAGGTGTTTTGTGCGCCCAGGTAACTGTTTTACTCTCAATTTCATCACTGATATTTTATAGATCAAATTTGCAAGTCATTTCCCATCAAATCATAGCTCATAATCATCATGGATCTTTAGGGCTTTTTAGGGTAGGCCTGGCTAGAAAAAATTCATGGTTTTTATGGATATTCAAAAAATTACCTTTAAGAGTAGGAGAGCAAACAAAGATTAGAAAAACCATGCTATCATCACTTCATTTTTCTTTTTCCTTTTTCTACCAAGATATCCATTCTTCTCATATCATTCCTTTTTTATTTATTCAACCATAAGGAATTTTTTCTTTTTGTGTCCTGTTTCTCTTTTCCTTTTCTTTCTTTTTCTTTTCTTTAGCTTTAGAATCACATGTATAGCCATATTTTTAAACAAAAAGTCTTTTGTATCATATCATCTACCGAATTGATAAAACTTTTCAACAAAAATCTTTCCTTGCTCTCCTAACCTAAGGTGAAAACTTCTTATTTTAGG
Source organism: Glycine tomentella (assembly GCA_007407185.1). Taxonomy (NCBI): domain Eukaryota; kingdom Viridiplantae; phylum Streptophyta; class Magnoliopsida; order Fabales; family Fabaceae; genus Glycine; species Glycine tomentella. Next base: position 28,759 of record PYAF01001078.1, on the reverse strand, counting down.
TTAGGGTGCCAATAAAATATTAAGTGTTTGGCTCAAAGGGCTTTGCAAAGGATAAATCATTATATATTAGGGTAGCTTTTTGGCTAGTGGCTTTTAATGATGTTTAAGAAAGAAGGCCTAAATCATGTCCATGAATCATATGTTATGACAAATTAGAAACTTATGCAAAATTAACTATAATTTATATCAGTGAGGACTCTCAGTGTGTATTTTTTGTTTGGATGCACACACTCACTAGGCTTAAAAAGGTTTGTTTTCATGTTCAAATCAAATCAATGTTTCCTACTGATGTTGTTTATCGATTTCATGTAAAAAGACTTTGCCTTTATTTGATTTTTCTGAAAAATCATTTAATTTTGTTTTTCGTTTCTCAAGGTTTCCTACAAAAATTCATTTTTGTTGTGTTCTGATCTTAAAAATAAGTTTGAAAATTTTGTTGATTCTTTTCAAAACATAATATCTCAAGAAAAATTTTCATTTTTATGCCCCAAAAATTTGAATTATATCCTAAATTACTATTTTATTTACAAAATTATTTTTATAAGAAAAAAGTGTGTGAAATTTTTCAAAAAGAGTTTTTCCTGTGCACAACACAAAAATGTTTTCCTAAATGTGCACCGCTTCAACATAAACTACGTGCATAATAATAACAAAATAATAACGTAACTAAGATATTTCAAACAATGGTAACCATATGTAACTAAAGTAACCATGTAATAAAAGTGCATAAGTAAGGTAACTAAAGTACTTCAAAAACTATAAAGAAAGCGATAAATAAGTCAAAGGTACTGTGACAGATTTTGCGTATCAGTCAAGTAAGCTTCCAAATTCTGCTCTAAATCATCTGCTGCCTCTCCTCCTCCCTCTGTTGCTTCTGCTGCAGCTGCAGGTCCTTCTTCTACTGCAGGTCCTGCTGGGCTCTAGATGTAACACCTCGTAGGCCTCCGACGTGTTATCATTAATAATATCAGATTAGCGTATAAAAATATCAATTTAATCAATTCAGCGGAAACATAGGATCGTTTTCTTGATACATTAAGTATGGAAACACATAACAGAACCATAAAATCAAGCCCCTGCTGATCCAGTTTATCAAATCAAACATAATACAGACAGATAACAA
>PYAF01001077.1:71775-93536 GCA_007407185.1 Glycine tomentella | reverse complement strand
TGAGAAGAACCATCCCTTCTTGTTGAGACCATAGCAGACCCTTCCACGGTTTTAGAAATAGCAACATCAGATGATGACAGCATGGCAGACTTATCAGATGTGACATTGTGCATCATAACTCCTCGTCGAGTCTCTTCACCTCGAACAATATTGAAAACAACAGAAAGGGATGGTAAAGAATCTTTGCCAAGTATCTGAATCCGAATAGGATCATATTCGAAATTCAACCCTGCAAGAAAATAAAAAATACGCTCATCTTCCATTGCCTTGGTCAAGGCAATAGCATCTGTAGTACATTGCATCTTCAAACTCTGAAATTGATCAAGCTTAGTCCACAATTCTTTCAAAACACCATAGTAAGCAGTCACAGATAAAGAGTCTTATTTAGTAGAAAAATTTTTATTGCGTAATTCATAACGCACAGCCATATCCTGTTTTAAAGAGTAGGTTGAACGAACAGTTTCCCAAATCTCCTTAGCAGAAGATAAAAACATACAGTGACGACCCACTTCAGGAGTCATCGAATTCCATAACCAAGTCATAATAAGGGAATCTTCATTATCCCAAATAACAAAATTAGGATTAGTGGTAGCAGGAGCAGGGCCATCCAGGTGATCAATTTTACCTCGACTCTTGATGGTAGTGCGAATTAGTTGAGACCATGACAAATAATTTGACCTATTAAGTCGATAATTCTGATGTAGAGAAGGAAGATCATTGTGACCAAGTGGGTTCACCACCAACTGTGTAGAGGAACCATGAACTCGTAGAGGAGACTCAGTTCCTGAACCATTGTCGGAATTAGCCATACTATAGAAAATAAATCAAGAACAAGGATTTTTGCACTTAAGGTAATAGGCGCGGAAGCAGAGCCCTCAGAATCGAGAGCTCTGATACCAACTTGAAAATAGGAATATGTAGAATATGAATTGTGTATCACAATAATACAAGAGGTCTCTATTTAAAGGGATCAACTAAAGATAAAGATAACTAAAGATAATAACTATCAACTAAAGATAACAACTATCAACTAAAGATAACTAAAGATAATAACTAAAGATAATAGCTAAAGATAAAATCTAAAATATATCTATCTAAAAATATATCTATTTCCAACAGATTCGAATGCGACTAGGTCCTTGTTGAGAAACACTGGAATATAAATAGGAAAAGCTTCTTTTGTTTTTCGAGGAACTAAATTTGTTCCCCATTCATGACGTACAACGAATATTGCACAACACGCTAAACCAATCCAATCATTGTCATGCTGCATGAGAGGAGATGCGTCTATGCTTATTGAACTGCCCACATCCTGATTGCTGAACCAACTCGGTATATCACTTCCAGGAACAATCATGTCACTCTTTTCACGTGAAGGATAGATTATAAAAGAACTTTCGTTTTGGTCGAGTGACTGGAACCAAAGACAAAGCGATAAGTTAATTAGTTCCGGATTCCTACACACAAAAAGAAAAAAAAAACAGAGAGAAAGGGATGACACACCTGAACGAGTTGTTTCATCCATGAAAAACTCTTGCTAGTGCAGCATTCCGTCTTAACTAATTCTGGGCAGTTGAAAATAGATAATCCTAATGCTCTTTCATCGTAAGTATATTCGAAAGGAGACCAAGGAACGTAAACTGGTGACGACAAGTCAGTTCGTCAAGGGAGCTCAGGCATATAATCAACTTCTTGCAATGCGATAAGTTTAAATGGTACACTTTGGAAAGCTCCTTGAGGCTTGGCAGTGTAGTGAAATTGTTTTCGCTTAAATTTAGGATTTCTAAGGAATGTAGGTTTTCAATAGCATCAGGGATTGAACGTAAATTGCAGAAATTTAGATGAAGTTCACGCATCCATGGCCATGGGTATGTAGGCAAGGAAGGCAACAAATAACTAACTGAATCTTTTTGTGATGTGGAATGCAACAAATGAAAAAGCCACGTAGACCACCTTTTCACGATGGAGGTTGTTGATTAGGAATGAATATGAGCTTCATCTACACAAGCTTCTTCAAATTCTCTGCATCCCTTGGTTCATTTAATGACGGAATAATGTAAAGTTTTGAACAGCCATAGAGACCAATGGATGGATCAATTTGCCTGAGCTGTATACATCCTTCCATGTTTAGCCTCTTAATATTAAGGGCCTCTCCAAAATGTGGTAACTTGATATTACTTTTGCAGTCTTTCAAATTTAGCTCCGTAAGCTTTCTTAGAAGGCAAATGGATGGATCAATTTGCCTGAGCTGTATACATCCTTCCATGTTTAGCCACGTAAGATTAAGGGCCTCTCCAAAATGTGGTAACTTGATAATACTTTTGCAGTCTCTACAATTTAGCACCGTAAGCTTTCTTAGAAGGCAAATGGATGGATCGATCTTCCTAAGTTGTACACACTCTTGAAGATTTAGTCTCTCAAGATTTAACGCCTCCCCCAAATTTGGCATCCCAATTAGATTTTTGAGTAGGAGAGATCCAAAATTCTCAAATTCGGTAGAGACTACAGTGAGAAGAGCCAACAGTTAGAAAAAAAATTAATAACGACACTTAATTTGGTTTTGTTTTGTTGATTTAGTTAACTGAAAGTAACATAAGAATGATAAGATAGTTTGTCTTTATAAATTCTTTCATTTAATGGAAAACAATATAGAAAAATAACAGTAATTTGCACTACCTTGGTGCCTTCCCATAGTTGTTTGATATTAATCCGACATAGGACTAATTCAACAAGTTTCTTTGGTTGGAAACTTGGTGGCAAACACTCAAAAGGATATTCAATCCAAGTAACATATCCTAATTCATTGGAAAGATCATTGAGTCTTCCTGAAAATTTCACCTCCTGAAGCTCGAGCTTGAGCAACTTAAGGTGACTCAATTTTGATAGAGTATCAACATGTAGTGTTGTTCCCTGGCATTTCTCTGAACGATGCCGAACAATTATGACTTCAAGATTTTCTGCTGTCTACAAAGATTGCAAAGGGCAAAGAAAATGATAGATCATTTGAAGTATTTACAGATTCTAAAAAGAATGGCAACCGAGAATTTTAAACTCAAAAATTACTTTACCTTGTTTGACATAACTTTGTGGAGATCTTGATAATCCCACAACCTACTCCAGTTTCTTGGCTCAATGGCTCCTTAAGTGATTTTTCTCGAACAATTCATGTGCCCAAATCCTCCAAAAGGCTATGCATTTTAATCATTCCACCCACAATGATTATGAGTGATTTATCAACAAGAACTCTGAGTCCATATTCAGAATGAAATCCACAGAAATCTAGAATTTCCTTCACATATTCCTCTCCACAGCCATTAAAGAAGCAAGCAATATCTAGAAATATTTCCTTTTCTATGTCTTCTAACTCATCGAAACTTATTTGTAGTACATCCATAATATTTTTGCTTTTATTTTCTTTTAGCCTATTCAATGCACTTCTCCACTGAGAGACATTACACCCAAATAAAGATGAGTCCAATACTTCAATTGCTAAGGGATGACCTTGGGTATGTAATAACACATCATCTATCAACTTTTCATAATTACTCATAATATAGTTACCTCTGAAAGCATTTCTACAAAACAATTGGACAGCATTTTCCTTATTCAATAGCTGGACTTCATAAACATCATCGACCCTGTGTGTCCTCAATATATGTTTATCCCTAGAAATTATGATAATTCTACTCCCCCCACCTAGGCATCCACATAACAGATTCTCTCTGTTCCCTGTAAACATCTTTAGTTGTTGAACTTGATCAACATTATCAAGAACTATAAGTGCCTTTGCATTGCGTAGCCTATTCCATGCAATACATGTTCCCTTTGAAATATTGCAAATCTCTAGATTTTCTCTTTTAAAGACTGAGAAAGTAACTGTTTTTGTACACCTAGTGTACCATAATCTCGGTAAATTTTGCTTACATTATCAATGAAACAACGAAAATCATATTGATGAGAAAATCTTTCATATAATGCACGAACAAGAGTTGACTTTCCTATTCCACCCATCCCACTAATGCCAACAACTCGAACATCATTAACTGACCCCAAATGCAAAAGATTTGCTAATTCATTGACACGAGATTCCATCCCCACTAAATCTTCATTTGGAAGACTTGAAAACTTGTCACCCAATATATTTACTATCTTCTGAACAATTTCTTCAATCTCTACATATTGTGACCTAAAGATTTAAAGAAAATGATGAAAGCCAAATCATCATCCAAGAGAACCAAAGCAAAATGTAAACGTGTAAGACAAGGTAATAACAAAGTATTGTTTCTCTTTATTGTTACCTCTCTCAACTCTACCTTGGAAAGGGACACCTTAGAAAGGGACAGTAACTTCAGGAAAACGACTTGAGCAACAAATGATGATGAAACACATGCTGATGATATAACTAAATACATATACAATATACATAATAAATTAAAATCTATGATCAAATGAGACAGGATTACTTACTTATTTCTTATATCCCAACCAGAGAGATTGGCCACTTGTGTTAGAGCTTCTCTCCATCTCTGCACTTCCTCCATTTTCTCTTTATCTTCTTTGAATCTTTCTTCGTGTTCGGCAAAGGCTTTCTCATAATATCCACTCTGTTTTCGAACCTCTGATGGATCAACATCATAAAAAATAGGCAAAACACATCTTTGCGTTGATTCAATGCAATTGCATATCTCTACTAGTTCACGCAAACACCAAGTTGAAAAAGCATATTTCTTGGAGAAGACCACAATGAAAATGTGAGACCCTTCAATTGCTTGTAGCAGCTCGGGAGCTATGGATTCGCCTTTCTTGATATATGTATCATCTTTGAAGGCATCAATGCCTTTTCTATGGAGAGCTTGGAAAAGAAAACCAGTGAAGTTTTTGCGTGTGTCTTCACCGCGAAAGCTCACAAACACGTCATATGTCCTTATCACATGAGATGAAGAAGAGGTGCAATGGATGATGGTGTTAGCAGCCATTGCAAGTGGGAAAAGTTGAAACAAGCTTGTTGAGAATGATGTGTATTACTATTACTGTAAAGTTGGTGTTGTGGATGAAGTTGCAAAAGGGAAACGCTTCTTCAGTTTATATGAAGCTAATATGGTCGCACTTTATTTTTCCAGTTTCATTCCTTTCTAGAAATCCCCTTGGCGAATTCTCCCACGTGTAGCTTCCTCATAATTGCATCTTAGAATTTTCAATTCACCATGTACTCCAAAGAGGTTAAGTTGTTTTCACTATTCCATGACTTCCATGTTGCTTCCTTTGCGCTTAAGTTGGAATCACTTTGCCACTTTATTCTAAAGCTAATATGAATACATGCTCCTATTTCCCCCCAAAAGAGAATAAAAATTATTCATGCAGGAAGTTTATCTTTTGGTTTATCGTCATTTATGATCTATATATATACATCTCTTATACACATATTCAATATTCAACAGTTGAATAAAACCCTATTTTTATCTTCTATGTAGAATCCAGTATCAATGAATCAAAATGATTTTTCACCCATTACAATGCAGAGCTGAGACAAGGATGTTAAATGTGTGGTGAGATAAGATGAATGTATCAATGTATTCAATAACTTGCAAATGGAAAATTATATTACCTAATGTATTTTAATAATTATATTACCTAACGTATTTATCTTTTACATATTATCATTTTTATCATATTTTTTGATAGATTATCATAGAAATCACTACTAAAAAGTAGGCTTTTTACGACGGTTATTTTACCCCTTCAACGACGGTTGTTGAACCGTCATTGTTGCGCGTGTCGTTAAATATGGGTCACTTTCGACGACGGTTCAAAAAACCGTCATCGTATGTTTTTTTTTTTAAAATTTTTTTTAAAAATAAAATATCTACGAAGACGGTTATTACGAAAAATCGTCATTGTTAGGCATGCTACAATGACGGTTTTTCGTAATAACCGTCTTCGTAGATATTTGAATTCAAATTTAATTTTTTATCAAAAATAAATACCTACAAAGACGGTTTTTAGGAAAAACTGTCATCGTATGGCACCCTACGATGACAGTTTTTTTAAATAACCGTCTTCGTAGGTATTTATTTCAATTTTGATTTTTTTGAAAAGATTACCTACGAAGACGGTTAATACGAAAAACCGTCATCGTAAGTGAACCTACGATGACGGTTTTTAGTAATAACCGTCTTCGTAGGTTTTTATTTTTTAAATAAATTAAAATTGATATAAATACCTACGATGACGGTTATTACAAAAACCGTCATGGAAGGGAGCCATACGATGACAATTTTTTTAATAACCGCCATCGTATGTATTTATATCAATTTTGAATTCTTAAAAAAATAAACACCTACAAAGACGGTTATCAACAAAAACCGTCATGGTAGGATACCATACGATGACGGTTTTTGTAAGGAACCGTCTTCGTAGGCATTTATATTAATTTCAATTTTTTTAAAAATGAATACCTACAAAGACGGTTATTACAAAAACCGTCATCGTAGGTTGACTTACGATGACGGTCTTTGTTAATAACCGTCTTCGTAGGTATTTTTAATTTTAATTTTTTTTGTAAAAATACCTACGAAGACGGTTTTTTTAAAAAACCGTCATCGTAGATTCACTTACGATGATGGTTTTTCCTAATAACAGTCTTCGTAGGTTTCTTTAATTTTAGTGTATTTTGATTTTTTTTGATAAATTAGTTGTTTCTAAATAGTTTTAATTTATTTTACACCTGCGAATCATTTAATACAACCATTGAATCATTTTATTCGCACCATTAAAACCATATTATATATTAAACTTTTTCAAATTTTGTATTTGAATTACAACATCATATAACCTAAAATGATTACATCATTAAAGAAAAATACAGAACACAACTGAGACTTATAACATTATATGTTGTAACTAAGCAGAGTTAAGAATGTTGAGTGTTTCAAATGAACCAAAAATCCGATTTCCCACAACATACACAATGGGAAGAAAATAACCCCTAAAACAATCACAACCAAACTTGTACATGTACATGAAAGATTATATACCACTTTGGAACCAAAACCATTCTTCAAAAGCCTAATGGAACCGAGATCATCCTTAATCTTTCCACATTTCAAATGCAAGAGCTTCAACGCATCAATCTGTCAAATAAATAATATAAATGGTTCAAACCAGCTAGCAGAAAAAGCACATTACAAAATAAATGATTCAAGAAACAATACCAATCCCACAGAACAAGAATTTGCCAATAAATAGGTAACCATAACATATGCATGTTCACAAATTTTACTTATCAGGTGGATCATGGTCAAGTGAGAGTCTGGTAGTTTAATTTGTCGTACACATTGAATTTGTAGACCATAATATTTTCCTGGCAAGAATGAGATATTGTTACTACTCCACCAGCTGAAAATCAGAGGATCCTACTGTTTCACACTTCAAATATCTGAAATAACTGCTTTCAAACACCAACAAAACCACAAGGTCTGCATTTCTGGATTTCCTAAATTTTTCGCTAGACTGGTCAAAGCGCTTCAACATTATATGTGGAATTGCCAAGGGGCTTGTCTATCTTCATCAGGATTCTAGACTAAGGATTATCCAAAGAGATGTCAAAGCAAGTAATATTTTACTTCACAGTGAGTTGAACCCCAAAATTTCAGATTTTGGCATGGCTAGAATTTTTGGTGTAGATGAGCAAGAAGGAAACACAAAGAGAATAGTTAGGACATAGTAAGTGAATATATGTTTTTCCAATCAAGCTGAATTTATGACACCAATTTTCTCCTAGTTAAGGCCTTAAGAGTTTCATTTCAAAATGTGTTCTACAGCGGTTAGAGTTCGATGTCTATCCTAATGAGATAAGACTTTTGTTGTTGTTGTCGTCTATAAATAATGTCATGCAGTGTTCTTGCAATGAGCTACCAGTACCATTTAGTGGGAACATACAAAGAATTAAAACTTGTGAGTTTGCTTGGGTTGTCATGGGGTTTTTTGTTTATTAAGTTCTGCCTAAGTTGATAGTGAGACTTGGTAGTGACTCATTAAAATTTTTCTTGAGGCTAGTTGTTACTATATAAATTGTTTTCTCAATTTCCGGTTTAGCATTATTACATCGAGCACCTAAAACATTTAAACAATACATTTCAAGCTATTTTTCATTTTACCAATGAATCTTACAATTCAATAGATTTACAATTCAGGATTCAAAAATGAGCTTGAAGATTCACGAATCCATATCTGTTAAACACAGATATAATAAAACCAGCACTGTATCCTTCTACTGCCTCAACAATTATACAGAAATTTACCCTGAAATTAATTATTTTAAATTTCAGTATAGAAATGTTTAAGCTAACTGGCTTAAATTTATTTTCCTTTCAGTGGAAATTAGAAAGAAATGCTACAGTATTCGGCAAGGAAAAGTATATACACTTAAAAAGAGAGCATCGAGGTACCTCGTTTCCATGTTGGAGTCTCGACCAAACACAATAGGGAGTGGACTAGCCCAAGTTGGTGCAACAGCAGCTATAGCTTTGGGCTGCACCAGACCCTTTTTTGCAGCACGGGCTACTATAGTTGCAGCGTGTCCTCCTCCAAAAATTATCAAATCATTTTCTAGTTTAACATGAACTATGTTAGTCATAAACACTAATCAATACAGAGACAGGACATATTCAACTACTCGTGTAAACAAATATGCATCCATAAAAAACCACTCAAACAGAAGACAATGAAACAAAAGACAAACTTGGCCCCCAAAATTCATAATGTGTCACAACAGATAAAACAACATTAAAAAACATGGTAGCATGAAAATCTACTTGATAAAACATCCCTAGCTCCAGTGTGTAAAGACCTTCTCATTTTCCTAGAGCCAGCTTGAATGAAACAAATACTCTCCGGAGATCTTTCATACCCACCACCAGAATATTGACTAGGGATGGGCTATTTTCAGTGAAATCTGATGTTTTCAGCTTTGCAGTTTTAATGTTGGAGATTATATCAGGAAAAAGAAGTAGAGGATATTACAATCAGAACCACAGACAGAATCTCATAGGCCATGTAAGTATTGAGATACAAATTGTAAGCTCACATGTGTAAAAAATGTGTTTATCCTTTATGACAAGCAATTTTTAAAATTGTTAATGTCTTTCAGGTATGGAAACTATGGAAAGAAGGAAGACCAGTAGAACTGATAGATAAAATCATAGAAGACTCGAGTTTTCTATCACAAATGTTGCATTGCATCATGTTAGTCTCTTGTGTGTTCAACAGAATCCAGAGGATAGGCCTGGAATATCTAGTGTGCTCCTAATGTTAATGAGTGAGCTTGAATGCCTGAACCAAAATTTGTATCTATGATTCTTTGGAAAGTATTCAGGTGAAGCAGACTCCTCCACAAGTAAGCAGCAACTAAGTTCAACAAATAAAATAACCATTACCTTATTAGAAGCCCGTTGATACATTCTTTGCTAGTCACACTCATCATCTAGCTTGTATAGAAGCGTTATATTGTGGTAGACTCAAGGTCAAGGACTATATTCTGTCACTTCTTTCTCAGCCTTTCTTCCTTCTGTAAAGTTGTGACTTAGCATACTGATGTTGAAAGAGAACACTAAAAACATGATAGTGCGTGAAGAACTGCAAATATTATATCACAAATAAAGGATAAATTGGCCTCAAAAGTAACCAATAAATCAAATGTGGTTTCCTACTTTTTCCATACTTTGAAACTGGTTTAGACTTTTGCATTCAAGTTAATAATTCCATGAATTCTCTGTAACTACTAGTCTTGTTTGAGAAGAGATAACAAATTGTTAAGATCATGTGTTTACTAAATTATCATTTTTTTGTTTCTTTGTTTTGTACATGTTAAAAGAACAAATAATAAAAATTTAGCTGGGTTGAGATAACCCAAGCTACGATGCTTCAAAATTACCAAGCTTTTAAAATAATCTAGAAAATGTCTAAAATCAAGTTCACCAATCCTTAAGTAGAAAGTTAGAGCGATTTTGATATTGTTTAATATGTCTGGATTAATTAGTTTTTAGAATAAACATTTTTTTATGTATCTTTCTGAAAGAAATTTGCAGAAAAAAATTATTAATTCACCTGAAATAAGTGTTTCCAAACATGTCTCTAAATGAAGTTATTCTACAAAAACCATCATTATTAGTTTGTACATGTACACTAGTTATCCAAATAAACACAAAGATGTCATCAGAAAATTTTAGAAGTTGAGATTTAAGGAACTAATTTCCCAAAGAAATCTACTACAGAGGGCTGGGCTAGCAGCATTTAAGTTATAGAATCTCTCCTACGCTTGCAACCTATGAAGAGGAATGGTCTTGAATTTTTACCATTGCACTATATTCAAAAGTACGTTCAGAATAAAAGATACAAAATACTGAAAGAGTAGTACATTGCAGCACCCAAAATGGTTCTCCCCAAACAAGTTGTTTTTATGTTGAATCATGTTGTAGGGGTAGGCCAAAGAAACTCCATCACATAAACCAAACATCATTTTCAAGTTTTATGGGTATCCAAAACAAAACACATTCATAAAGGAAAAATTAAAGCTAGGAATACCATAATTGAATCAAGATTTCAGTTTTATATAAAAAAATGTTCAATGCTGGACAGAATTTCAAGATTCAGTCCCAATAAGAGATGCTACTAAGGCCAACAAGCAATAATAATGTATATAGTCTCAGCACTCATTTCCTGATATAAAGATGTTGAAATCACTGGTGGAACATTTGATTAAAAATAAAACCAAAGTCACACTCTGAAAGTAACCAGTCACCAGCTGAATCACAAATTTCCTGGAAAAAAAATACCAGCTCAATTTACAAAAAATTCTACAAGCCTTAACATTTGAAGTTACCAACCTAAGCTTCCACACCGATGCACGGATAACCGTAATTTTACATGAAGTGTGGCTAACAGAAAAACAAACTTTTGACCTTCCTTATGTGTAACTGTGTTATTTGTTATTTTGTATATATATGGCACTGCACTTGATTTGGAATAATGAAACAAATAGTGTTAAAATTCCTGAAGTCCCATTCTGCCCTCCTTTTTTTTTTCTTTTATGCTACGTGTTTGCCCCTCTTCTATTATTCTTTTATTAATTCTCACCTTTTGGAAATATATGTAAAGGGTGCATATTTAATTTGTTGTTCTTGATATAAAGAGAAATTTTATGAAAGAGAAAAGAGGAAAAGTATGACCTGGGTCAGTATAAGGCATCCTCCTAAACAGAATAGACAAGCAGCAAGGACCTTGGAAAAGGAAAACATGATCAAACCAATCCATGCTCTCTGTATATCCAAACTGGCGAGCTCCTTGAAATAACCTAAAGCAGAGCACCAAAGAGATGTGATAAACACAATGATATGCAATGGCAAGTTATGGGCTGAATAATCATCCTTAAATATGTGACCTTTCTTCCCTAACTAAATACATTGTTCTATTGGAAACCTGCATAAAGTATAAACCACAGATTGCTACAATATTTAGCCTTTAATATCTATCATGATATAATTGCTCCAAAGTTAGAGGATGCACCCAATGATCACCAAGAACCTTTCATATGAATTTCCCCGTCCAATTCAAAAATAAGCAGCATTCTATTTATAAATTAGATTTGCACATAACATGTCTTTCTGAGGGCTATTAGCTGCATATGCCATGTGTGCTAATCCTATTTAATTCTGGGACATCACATTAGAAATTAAATAAGAAAAGCATCTCATTTCAGAAAACACAATAGTGCTGACTAGCAGAGAATCTGTCTTATTTCTTAGTAAGACTATTAAATGTTGCCTACCTAAGATCTTAAATGTGAACAGTGACCCCACAATTAAGGTTCAAAATACAGGAAGAACATATCTTTAGACATATCAACTTGTGACGATACAATAACAAAAGCAAAGTGTTGATGCCCTTAAACCTGTTATGGGATATGATTGTGCATGTGCCTTCTATTTGGTGTTGTACAATAGTCGAAGGAGACTGGCTCCTGTTATGAGGCCTGTGCATTTATTAACCACCAATTATATGTGATCAAACAACATCCTGTAGGCATTGAGTTGATGATACAAACCGATGAATTTAAACTGTAGGATTGTAAAAAAACATCACCTTTTGCAGCATTTGAATTCCATGACCTTGTTACCCAACTGTTGCCCAATTGTAGCCACTTCCCATTCTTTAAAAGAGTACCTGGGACAACCAAAATGACAATCAGGTATAATGCATTCATGTTACACATGAAGGAAATGATAAATAAACATTGGACATCCAAAATATTACCTTTTCATTGATCATGACAGTAAGTATGTTGACTTGATTAATGTGTTCATGTCTTCCATGTTTCCCATTACAACAATTATCAACTGCACTATGTGACTCATAACTATGGACAAGTAATGTCAAACATTCACATTTCCAACAGCACACAAACCAATCAATAACCCAATTTAAATACCATTCATAAGACAATTGTACTAAAATGATCCATGTCAAACATAAACGTTGACAAACATTACAAGGAAATCATCATTAATTGTCGTGTGTCTAACAATGTTCAAAATGTACCGCAAGTTCTACAATTATAAAACATAACCAACTATAAACTTAAGGATGTGTCACATGTAACAAGTGGTTGAATGAGGAATCTTCCATTGCACATTTAACTTCCAAAAAAAAAGCTGCCCATTGCTTTCTTAAAATTGTTATCTGCTCAACAGCCAACGGTGTTCCATCATTAAACCACTGCAATATTAGTAGACAAAATTTGAATTCAGTTTAAGGTCATTGACACATATATATTCATTTCAGTTGACGAATTTAGCTGTTACTATAATTATACCTTGCTCCAGTCATTCTTCACATCCCCCATAACTATGTTCCACATCCAGTACATGACGTAATACCCACACTCATATCCTCCGGGTTGAACATGGCTCTAAAACATAAGTAAACAAACAAACTTAGTTGTTTCATTCCAACAATTGTTAAATATCAGTACATGGATATGTTGGCTTAAACAAAATTGTAACCTTTAACTCAATCCAGGTGGGTGGAGGTGGATTTGGTTTATCGCCTGTTGCGGTCTTCAATTTCTTCATTGCACTGGTAAACATTGACAAACATGAGAATTGTTGTTAAATCATAAATGATATGTCAACCTATTTCATGTATGCGGTTTTCCTTAACATAGTACTTGTTAATTACGGATTTGATGTGAACATCTGCCTTCTTACGCAACGAACAAAGCCATATGACGGTATGGTCTTTAGGACACAGAATAAAAAGCTGCCAATGGGCCCTGCATATTTCGAACATATTGTTACTTTCAAGTAGCACGGTCATTTCATTATACTACAAATAAAATATTTTACTTACTGATTCAAGTATGCTCCTAGGTACAACTCTTTTTGGGAATCCTGCATCCATTTCTCAATGTATTCCTGAGTTTCTGCACATCTCTCCTTGGCATTGTGAATTGACTGAGGCTCAAAAAATGCATACACCGATGATTTTACCAAGGATGATGTCCACTCCGCCATATGCCTATCAAATTCCTGCATTTGGAGAATGAGGAACACATTAATTTGTACATTGTGAATCATAACTTATTATAACGAATACTAAAACTACAGATTCACTTACATGATCCACAATTGCATTACGGATATGTTCAAGCACCTATCCCCTGCTAGAATTTCATTCACATCTGAGAATGTTATGAACAACGTGGATTCAACATTTGGATGGCCAAATGTAGAGCCTTCCCAACGCACCCCTACCGGTTTGTAATAAACATCAGGTACAACCTTAACCAAATCATCCAACGCATCAACCTCACTTGGACTAGCAGTTGGACTAGAAACCGTTTGAATCTCATTATTTGGACACTTTTCCGGATCCTAAATGTGTAAAACATAAGTTTGTTAATCCCAAAATAAATTGAACTTTTATTAGCATTAAAACAAACCATGTGTATGTAATGAAATTATTAGTAGAGGTACCTGATGTGACACTGGCTGCACAATATTTTTTGGCCATGCAACAAATGTGTTTACCGTGTCTTTGACCTTTTTAATCTCTGCATTGGGGAATGGAACCTCGGCTTCCCCGTCAATAACTTTCGACACAATAACCCTGACAACATCATCTGCATATTGGACGTTGTGAATCGTGGACTTCCGATCACAAATGTTGCCCATTGCCACTAGTCGTGTTGAATCCTTACATTGTACATACAACCCCATACACGGGCTAACAGCCTCACCTTTTGGTCCGGTAGAAGGGTTGGCTTCATTTTCTGCACAACTCCCTTTTGTGCTGACTTTGGCCACTACTTTGTCTATGTCTGGCTCAACTGGGTTTGACATCGGTGACCCCATTTGAGACAACTCAAGCTTAATTTCTTCCTTTTACTATCTTTTGCATTCTTCCTTAATGTGTTTGACAATTTCAGCCAGCTGTTGTAGGGTCATGGATGCAGAATAACCACTAGATGCACGTGAAGTGGACCCAAAGTATTGTCTGATTGTCACCCCTGTCACTTCTCCGCGAACACGACCAGGGTGATCCTTTTTTCCAATGGCAGTATTTAGTATGTCAAGTTGACCTTGGGGAACAAATGCGCCTTGTGTGGCTTGTTCTTCTAAAGAGTCCTACATACATGAAGTTTGACAAGACACTAAATGTGACATAAAATACAAATAAATGTTGTTAACTAACACATTGGAAAATACTCACAATTTTTTCCGCAATTTCTTGGGCTGCCTGACTTGTCATAGATCCAAATTTTTTGGTTCGGGCCATCTTCCACTTCAGCTGTCTTGGAATGGGAGAAGGAGGATGTACAACCGATGATGAATCTTCCGAATTCATCGCATCCTGTTGCCGTTTTTTAATCTTCTCATCTATCAGCTTCTTTTCAAGCAACTCATAGCCTCCACGCGACAACACATGTGGGCATTCATTCAATTTCTGAGTTTCTTGGGCTTTTTTCCTAACTCCCTGTCATACAAAGTAATAGTAACTATCCTACTTTAAATCCCATATCATTCACAATGGCTTATAATTCATTTAAAAAAAGTATTTTGTTTACCTGCCAGTTTAGGGATTTTCGGGTTTCAACAAATTGTTGCCATGTTTGTGTGTCCAGACCATACATAAGTAATGGGTCATGTTTTGTTGGTTGGTTTGGGTCACCATAGATGTATTTACTAGTGAGGGTAGACTTAAATTGTCTCCATCTAGTGGCAACCAATGTCATAACTTTCTTCTTTGCCTGGACATGTTCCGGGATATCAAATTTAGCCTGTACAAACGAGTGACACAAAACAGTAACTCATATAGCAGAAATTATAAAGTCAGTTCAATAACAACAAAAGAATAATAACAAGTGCTTGAAGACATACCAAAATATCATCCCATACTAGATCTTTCAACGAGTCCGGTACATCTCTCCAATTGCAATGTGTTATAGGAATCTTCTCTCTTGCAACGACACCAATATAGCTGTGGAACTTTTCTTTATGGTTGCCTGATCCTCTCCCAGTCTTAGGGTTGACATGTACCGTTGGCCTAGCCTCATCGATGGTTCTCAATGTCAACCTTCGCAGCTTGGTGGATTGTCTACTCCTCGTAGATGTGGAATTTGAGCAATCGTTAGAATTAGGAGGGGATAAAGGAGGTGTTGCCATCAACCTGAAAAACAGAAGTAGGTATATTAAATATTTTAATCTCAAGTCAGTTCAAAATATATTTATTGTAATGACTCATAGTGAAGAGAAACTTCGTGATATTAATCAAATATTTAGTAAATTCAACAATTACTTTAATATGGCGCGATTACGTATGAATATTCTCCCATAAACCTTCATCATGGTCAACACGAATTGCATGTTCATCGTCAACCTCTTGGTCTTCTACAACGGAAGGTATCCTTGCTGAGAAACCAGGTATGTCACTAATTTCGAATATACCTTCATCCTTTTGGTTTGTCATGGCCGACGGTCTTCCACGTAACACCACGAAAAATCTGACATCGCACGGATCCTGGACATAAAACACCTGTCTGGCTTGTTCTGCCATGATAAAAGGCTTGTCCTTGTAACCGACCTTGTCAAGTTCTACCAAAGTAAAGCCGAATGGATCTTGATGCACACCAGTATTACCGTTTACCCACCGACACTTAAACACAGGTACTCTGAATGCAGTATAATCAAGCTCCCATATTTCGTCAATGACTCCAAAGTAAGGCATCGTAGCTTGAATCGGATTGTTATCAGATGGTCCACAAAAGTGCTCTGAAGCCGCATCGACACTGACCCCACTATTCTGCACAGTATTACGATCGTCTTGTGATTTTGTGCAGAAGGAATAGTTGTTGATGTCATACCCCTTCCAAGTGGGAACGTTCAAATTTGGGCCAATAGCTAACAATTTTAAAGTCTTTGAGGCACTATCATCAGCAAGTATTTGTTGTTTAAACCAGGTAACAAAAGTTCTGTTATGTTCCTGTAAGACCCTCATGAAGTTCATTCTTGGGTGACACTCTTGCAAAAATTGTTTGTGCCTTTCTATGTAAGGCAAAACATCTTTTGTGTTATTCAAAACATACAAATGAGCTTGTGCAACCTGTTCTTGAGTAAGTGTTAGTACATTGTATCCCCTTGTTCCCTTACCTCCCACTGACAGGTGATGACGGCTTTGTGGAATCCCAACAGGTTTTAGTGCATCAATGTACTCAGAACAAAACTCAATACTTTCTTCGGCAACATATCTTTCAACAATGGAAGCTTCTGGACGGTGCTGATTCTTGGTATAACTTTTCAACACTTTCATGTAACGTTCAATAGGATACATCCATCGAAGAAATACTTGACCACACATCCTTATCTCCCTGACTAAGTGAACAATTAGGTGGACCATTATATCAAAGAACGATGGAGGAAAAAACATCTCCAACTGACAAAGTACAACGGCAGCCTCGTTCTCCAAATCATCCAAGTCGTGGGGGTCAATGACTTTGTTACAAAATGCATTAAACAAGAAGCACAAACGAGTAATTGCAACCCTAACTTTTTCAGGCAATATACCTCGTATGGCAACAGGCAAAATTTGTTGCATCAACACATGACAATCATGAGACTTTAACCCAACCAATTTCAGCTCCTTGATCGATACAAGGCTTTTGATATTAGAAGAGTATCCTTGTGGGACTTTTATTGTTCGTAAACACTGGCAGAATTGTCTTTTTTCTCTTGTAGACAAAGTGTGGCTTGCAGGGGGCAAATATGTTTTTCGACCTTGTTCAATTGGATGCAACTGGTGTCGTATACCCATCTCAACCAAATCTTGCCGAGATTTCAAATTATCCTTGGTCTTCCCTTGAATGTTCAGGAGTGTGCCAATCAAACTGTCACAAACATTTTTCTCAACATGCATTAGGTCTATGCAATGTCTAACATCCAAATCGGACCAATAAGGAAGATAAAAAAATATGGATTTTTTCTTCCAAAGTTGCTTCTTATATGCTTCCTTCTGTTGGGTTTTCCCAAAAACATTCAAGATGTCCTTCACACGATCATATACTTGTTTGCCTAATAAAGGTTTAGGTGCCAATTCATTTTCTTGACAACCATAAAAAGCCTTCTTCAATCGTCTATAAGGGTGATACGGTTGGAGGAATCTACGATGCCTTGTATATATTGTTTTCTTTCCATGTTTGAGTTGTACAAAGCTAGTATGTTGTTCACATATAGGACATGCGTGATGTCCTTTGACACTATATCCACTCAAATTTCCATATGCTGGAAAGTCGTTAATTGTACAGAAGAGCATAGCATGCATCCTAAAAGTCTCCTGTAGATGCCCATCAAACACATCAACTCCATCAACCCACAGTTGTTTTAAGTCTTCAATCAACGGTGCCAAGCACACATCAATATCATTTCCTGGTTGTCGTGGACCCGCTATCATCATAGACAACATTATGTATTTTCGCTTGGTGCACAACAAAGGATGGAGGTTGTAAATCATAAGTAACACTGGCCACGAACTGTGGTTAGTGGATAGGCTACCAAAAGGATTCATTCCGTCAGACGCAAGCGCAAGCCTGAGGTTTCTTGGGTCACTTGCAAAATGTGGGTACATACGGTCAATGGCCTTCCATTGAGGAGAATCAGCGGGGTGTCGGAGATTTCCATCGTTATTCCTCCCATATGCATGCCAAGTAATGTTTTTCGCATCATTTGCATTGGCAAACAACCGCTTAAACCTTGGAATTATGGGAAGATACCAACAGACCTTTGCGGGGTGACCACTAAATGAGTTTGTTTCATTATTGCCGTCCTCATCAGTTAATTTGTATCTAGAGGACCCACAAGCGGGGCAGCTGCGCAAATCCGCATACTCATGTCGATACAGGATGCAATTATTAGGGCATGCGTGAATTTTCTGGTACTGCATACCCATAGGGCATAAAATCTTTTTTGCTTCGTAGTGAGTCTTGGGGAGGGTGTTTTCTTCAGGAAGCATCTTCTTTATCAGTACAAGTAATTCAGTGAAACTTTTGTCACTCTACCCAAATCTAGCCTTCAAGTTAACCAAAGACAACACCGTTGACAACCGTGTGAACGACGTGCAACCATCATACAAAGGGATCTTTGAATCAGACTCCAATTTAGAATACGTCGATGATTGGGCTTGCCGAAATCGTTCTTCGCCCAGGTCGCGAATCATGTCTTCTATACGATCCTCGTTGTTGACATCAACGGTGGCAGTTTCATTCGCTGCCTGCGTGCCCGGCAATTCACCATGCCATATCCACTTTGTATAAGTCAGAATGATGCCGTCACATATTAGATGAGTTCTGATGTCATCTATGGATTGTCGTCTCCCATTCAAACATTTGACACAAGGACAATAAAATTTACCTTACAACGATGGTGCATTTTGGCTAGTAAATTGAAGAAATTGTTCAACACCATTTTCATACTCATTCGTAATCCGTTGTGCTTTCATCCAACTACGATCCAGGAATTCCATCTGCTGATTTACTTACAAATTATAAATGTAATATGCATGTTTATCAATGTCATGTATACAAACAGGTGTGGCCCTATCCCATTCAAGAAGTAGGCTTTTATGCAACATCCATGCATTAACACTACATAAGGTTTCATTAATTTAATGAAATTTCGGCAGCATTTCGCATTGGTCTCCAAGTACATGACATGATAGCGGAAGTCTTAATCAACCGCAATCAGTATGTACCCAGAGAACAAAGCAAAATGCAAGGGACCGAAATTTCATTAAATATAATAAAACCGTATGTATTGTCCATGTATGAATGTTGCATAAAATGCATAACTTCTCAAACTGTCCAAACGGACAATTCAAGATTCAAGTCAACGATTAATCCAAACTATCCGTATTAATCATTGACCTGAACCTTGAACGGGAAACTAAGGTTGTCAAATGAAATGCATGTTATCATAAAACAAAACTACTAACTTGACACAATCAATCAAAGTAGGACAGTAAATTAAGTTTCATAGGACATACCTGAAATAAGGAGTAGATCAATTGCACTTGTCTAAACGAGTATTTGTTGCTTTCAAAATAAACCTTTAAGAGCTTATGGAGTGAATAAGTTGGACCTACAACAACAAACAAAATCTATTTAATACAATGTTGAACACACACATAAATAAATATACCATGTTCAACTTCTACACTTTTACTTGGAAAATTTTGAAAGAGTGGCCAGCAACAACACAATGGCATAATAAATCAATAATACAAATATGGGACACAGACCTACGTACAATCAGCAACAATTGAGCAAGAAGTGAACAAGTGCACAATCAACACTTTTTTTAAAATTAAATCAATGAATTAAGCCATGGTGGGCCTATTGACTAGGGATTGTATCACTTAAGAAGTTTAAACAACGAAGAAAGACAAGTGCATATCATGTAGTCTATAACTAATTTAAGTAGTTTTGTCTGAATAATACTTACAGTTATAGTAAGCAACTAAGATTAAAATTTCAGGCAAAGTATCATGATTTTAATAGGAATACATAATCTTAGATCAATGAAACTCTTTCACACTTCCATACATATAAACTAGTTATATTGAACAACTTTGTTGACATTATTTCACTCGATGATATGTTAACTTCATGAGTAAAACAAACTTTGAGATGAAACGAAACACAGGAGTTACATTTGAGGATGTAGCTGGAGTTAACCAAGCAAGATTTCCAAGAGATTGTTCAGTTGTTGAAGACCCCAGAGAAGTTTTCTGCAGTTGGAGTTAAAAATCCCAAAGGGGTACTTTTGGTAGGGCCCCCATGGACTGGAAAGACATTGTTGGCCAAGGAAATCATAATTAGAGGCTGGGGTTCCTGTCTTTTCCGTATCTGCATCAGATTTGATTGACATGTTTGTGGGCGTAGGGGCCTCAAGGGTGACGGATTTGTTTAACAAGGCCAAGCAAAATTAACCTTGTTTCATATTCATTGATGACATAGCTGATGTAGGGAGGCAGAGAGGCACAGTTATAGGTGGAGGAAATGATGAAAGGGAGCAAACATTGTATATAGCCTTTTGACCTTGATATTCTAATGGAGGCTTTTCAACTCAAGGAAACTGTTCCCATTCATTTGGTTTCTGTAATGACTCATCTTTGAGTAATGCTTCTTCTGTTGCTTCATTGTTGTTCACTAAATTAATAGACATGTTACCTTAATTAATTTTCAAATTTCAAAGTTAATATAGTCAACGAAGCTCAAATTCAAGGTTCCAAATCCTATTTTAGATTCAGACTCAATTTTTCCCACCATAAATCCATCCCCTGCTGACAAATATGAAAAATTAGATACAAATACTTCAACTTCAATTACCAAAAAAATAATCCAAAAAGGGGGAGTATTCAATTAATCTAAAATTTATTATTTACCACTTTAGTCACTTAGTGACAGTTTCTTGCATTGCCTTCCTTTGAGCTTATTTTCTAAACAAGTTATTTTTGGGGCATCATAACTCATTAGTCTTAACAACTTTCAGATTCTTCTCAGTATGTATGCATTGACAACAGTAACAATAGCACTGGTCATGATGCAGTTGTGCTGAAGAGTGGTTGGGATTAGTATGGCATTGCCTATGGAAAACCAACCTCAAGTGTTCATGATCAGGTGCTGGCTTGGCATTTGGGAGTGATATGTCTGGGGGAATGTCTGATATTATTGCAGAGAAGCTTCATATACTCAACTCTCCTATTGGCATTGAACTGAAGACAACTAAGGGAATAAGTGGTTACATGAGAGGCATCTACATTTCTGAGGCAGAATTGGAAAATATTAACTTGGGAATAAGCATGACAGGATACTCCAGTTTCCATCCAGATGACAAGTATGACACGAGTGCACTTCCAGTTGTTGGTGACATTAATTTCAAGAATGTGATTGGTGCAAATATTAGTGTTGCTGGGAATTTTTCAGGAACAATTGAATCACCATTCTCAACAATATGTCTTTCAAACGTGAATTTTTCTCTCAGCTCTGAGACATCTCCTTAATGGTTCTGTTCTAATGTGCTTAATCACTTGTATAGGGACTAAAAGGGATGGTTGTTAAATGGAGGGACTAAAAGGTAAAGTTTGTGCAATTCTAGGGATCAAATGAATAATTTTTCCATTTTTAAACCATTTGCTGATAGATATAGATAAGATCA
>PYAF01001077.1:45663-55812 GCA_007407185.1 Glycine tomentella | reverse complement strand
CCATTTAATTATTAAACTGCCCTGAAAATAAAAATTGGAATAATTAAACTTAAAATAATCCAAATTAATTAAAATCTGAATTATCGGTCTAATTAAATCCTAAATGAGAAACAGTGCAAAATATAAACGATTAAACACAAATCAGGGATTAAAATGAGTACAGAAAGATGAGAAAATAAAGGTAAATAGTGACTCATCAGAGATGTATTTTCCTCCTTCATTTTTCGACATAATGGTTCACTTACTTGTTCATTTGGTGAGGGAAATTAGATTGTGCGGTCCCGTTTATTTACGGTGGATGTACCCAATCGAGCGATACATGAAGATCTTGAAAGGGTATATAAAAACCTACACCGTCCTAAAGCATCCATAGTTGAAAGGTACATTGCCAAAGAAGCTGTTGAATTTTGTTCAGAGTACCTTGAAAAAACAAAAGTTGTAGGTCTTCCCGAGTCGCGACATGACGAGAGAGTGGAAGGAAAAGGTACACAAGGGTTGCATGTTATAACGCTTGCTTTGCAAGAATTGCAACAAGCTCATTTGTATGTCCTCAATAACAGTAATGAAAAAAGTAATCCAAGAATGACGAAGAATAGGCTGTTGAAAGAGCATAACAAGCCTTTCCTGAATTGGTTTAAAGAAACAATACTTTGTGATCAATCTGCATCTGAAACAATGAGGAAGTTAGTAGATGGGCCAAAACGAAATATAGGTCTTGGCAAGGGTACGAAATCAACAAGTACTCCTTCTACACCAAACAGCAAGATGAGAAGAGCACAATGAAAAACAGTGGGGTTAGCCTAAGAGCTGAGTCGCAGCACTTCGCTACTGTGCATGACCACAATCCACATTCGGCATCCTTGCCTTACTTTGGAGTCATTAGTGACATCTGAGAGCTTAATTATGTGACTTTCACTGTGTGTGTTTTCAGGTGCAAATGGGTTGATATCAATAGCAGTGTGAGAACTAATGACTTTGGATTTACTTTAGTAGATCTTAACAAGCTAGCTTATCAAGATGAATCTTTCATCATGGCCGAACAAGCTAAACAAGTGTTTTATGTTCAAGATCCATGTGATGAAAGGTGGTTAGTGGTACTACATGGGAAAACCATTGGTATTAATGTTGACGATGATGACTCAACCCTTGATACTGATGTCACTCGATTCTCAACACCAATCACTGACATCAACAGAAAAGATGTTCTTGACGACGTTCATGCAACTCGTAATGATCATGATGAAGGAGAATTAATTAACATCACTTAATGTAATTTTCTTATGTTCTATTTTCGACATTTACAATTTAATATGTAACCTTATTTGTCTCTTAACTTTACTTATCTTTGTTTTTGTTTTTCACAGGGTCATGACTACACCACCGACCTCATCGCCTCCTCCTGAGTCAAGACATCCTCCGCCTGAGTCAGCACCAGCTCCTCCTGAGTCACCTCCTCCTCCTCCTCAATCACCACGTCCTCCTCCGCAATCACCAGCACCTCTTATGGAGAAGAAGACTAGGAAGGCAACACGGTTGCGTTCACTAGCTACAAGACATCCTGGTGCTGACAGACCAGTGGTTCATGTTGATCCTACCACATGTTGTCATGGTCCTCAGGCGAAGAAATTGAGGACATACCTAGGGATCATTGCTAGAGACAAGGTCGATGTCACCATTGCCACATGGAAGGAATTTTCTGATGCGCAGAAGGAGTTGATATGGGAGGACATTCAGGTATTCTGATTAAATCTCCAATGTGATTGCGTATAGCGATACAATATAAATGTTATTCTAACGAGGTAAACACACTTTATTATAACGCAGGCTGAATTTCAAATACCTGAAGCGTCTGACCAACAGACTAAGAAGAAAATTCTGCAGACAGTAGGTGAGCGATGGAGGCAGTTCAAGTCAGACATGACCAGGAAATGGGTCTTGGGAAAGGGCAACGACGACGATGCTGATGTTGTCTGCGAGAAATACGACATTAGTAAGGAAAAATGGGCCAAATTCTGTGAGACACGTAGAGCCGCTTCCTAGGAGGTTAGCCTTGTTACATTATTTTACATTGAACAACTATGAATTCAAACAAACGCTTTTTTTTAACCCTATATGTGTAATTCATACAAGATGTGAGAAAAAAGGCCCAGTGTAACTACCGCCTCGTCGCTACGGCATCACAAACTCTAGACGTGTAAATTTTAATTTTAATATGAAAACTTCATTAATCTGATTATGAAAATAGTAGTAAGTTTTTCGCAATAATACAATCATCATACACACTATATAACTACAACAATTGAATATATATGTATACATATACTATATTAGTACTCATCGTTCACCTGTTTAGAACTTAATTTGGTTTTACATGTAATTACTATTCAAAATAATCATATCTACAAAAAGGATTAAGGGACTAACTATGAAAGAGTTAATTGACAAAACACAACTTTTCCAAAAAGAGTTCCAACGTCATTACGTCGACTTGGCAGCTCCAACAAAAAGAAGATCTCTCTCAAAGGTCACCTACTGCTGCTCATCTGCTCCCACGAACGAAAGTTCACGATCATCACAGATACCAACCACACAGTACAACAAATGCAAGGGTGAGTTTATTATATAAAAGCAACAAACATCAGATAACAGCAATTGGGAAGAAAACAACATTACCCACCACAATCATTAACAAAAATCCATGATTCCAATACACCCTCAACAAACCAATCATCCAATGCATTTCACAACTCAAACAATCATGCATAGAATGATGTATGCAAGCATCTCAATTTCAATATCATAAACGACATTACAAGCAATCACATTTCACATCTATACATAATATATATGCTTGAGATTCACATTTTCCAGGTCTTCAGACAATCCAAATTTCATACATTCACAATTTATCACATCACAAGACTGATATTTTTAGGAAAATTCTAAATTAAAGAGGAGGACTACAATATATAAAACACAATCTTATGCCTATCTAAAAATTTAATAAAGAATTAAATAGGAAAACATATTATAAAATTTTGGACAGAGTCTCCTCTGTAATTAAGACTTTTCCCAAAAGTCCAATCATTACAATAATAATATCATTTACAATTATATCGATCAATAAGCCAATTCATCACATCCCATTAGTTAAAAACACATTTTTTCTTGAAAACGAGCACACATAGGAAGAAACACACATAAATCATAAATACATCACATCCCATTAGTTAAAAACGTAATTTTTCTTAAAAACAAGCACACATCAAGGACAGGCAGTTATCTTCATAGTTGGACTCCCTGGCCCCCAACTAGGGTATCAAAACTGTAACTAGATAATAAACTCCCTTTACCTATCTATATTCCTCTATTAGCTCCTTGAAACATCGTTTTGGGATCTCTCAAGTTCACGTGCTTTGGCCCAAACGCGGAGCTCTATATACCAAATTGAAGATAATTTATTATAGATTTCATAAACAAGCCTAACGTTAGCTTTCGGGGTCAAATACCCACTCGAAGTTAAAAAGAGGCTAAAATGGTGTTTTAGGAGTCCATATCAAAAGACATCATTTTTGAATTTCGATCACACCAATGTGACCAGGGTTCAACAAGGATCACAGAAATGATATCAGTTTCATAAAAAGGAGACTTTTACAACATCTCATTTTCAAAGGAAGTGTAAAACTCCAAACAACAATATCCAAAACACAAGAGACACTAATAGAAACTTAAACTATCTAGGAAAAGATAAAGGAAACCAAGGTTACCTCAAGGAAACCAAGAAAGAAGGATTGGGAGCTTCGTTCTCTACTGAAACTTTGAGAAGAGTTTCGAAGATTTCGCTCTGATTAAAAGGTTCTTCACCATGCCGGTGTCTTGTGGCAAGCAACGACATTCCGTGGTTGTCTCTGGTGGCTGTGAGTGGTGGAGGAGGGTGGTGGGGGAGCTTGGGGCTGTTTGGAGGAGGAAGAACCTCCATTTTCGTGACTTGGAAGCTTAAATACTTGCTCAACACCACCTCTACTCGCCCAAGCGAGCAAAAATGCCTGCAAAACTCGCCTGGGCAAGCTGACCCAATTCTAGAATTTTCTGCCTCAGTGAAAAATTAATTGCTCACGTTACAGACGTTATTTTGCAATCTATAATGATGTTTTTAGTAAAACAGGTTTTCGGATCAAACTCGAAATCACACAATTCAATGCAGCTCAAACAAACTCTGCATAACTTGATATCTACACCAAGCAATTGCACATGGAGAATCCACATAATATTTCAACTAATTATAAACTAATCAAATAGTCAAATAACATAAGAAATACATCGAACATCTATTTTTGGTTATTGAAATTTCAGGGCGTTACAACTCTCCCACCCTTTTAGAAATTTCGTCCCCAAAATTTACCTAACTCAAACATGGCTGGATAGGCTCCTCGCATCTGACTTTCTAGTTTCCATGTTTCAGTAAATGAATTTGAATTCTAATTGAATATATTTGGTGTTTTGAGAACCCCTCTCCTGATGTACCTCCCTAGATCACCTTGACCAAAGGAATTTCTTTCCCCCTAAGGTGCTTTGTTCGCCAATCTTTAATCCGCAAAGGAATGTTTCATATGTCAAGCTTTCCTTTACTTGAATGTCATCTAACTCGAGCACATGAGAAGAATTATGGACACACTTACAAAGTTGGGACACATGGAAGACATTGTGAAGATAAGAAAGAGACGGAGGTAACGCAATTTGATATGCTACAAGATCGACTCTTTTGAGAATTTGAAAGTGACCAATAAAACGAGGTATGAGTTTTCAAGATTTCATTGCTCTGCCAACCCCAGTCCACGAAGTAACTCTCAAGAATACATGATCACCAACCTCAAATTTTAGGTCTTTCCTTCTGAGCAATTCCCATTCTCTCTTGGATCAACTTGACCTTATCAGTGGTTTGTTGTACCGCTTCGGGTCCTAAAATGAGTTTCTCACCAGGTTCTAGCCAACACAAGGGTGCTCTACACCTCCTACCATACAGAGCTTCATAGAGAGCCATGCCAATGGTAGAATAAAAACTATTATTATAAGTAAACTCTATCAACGGTAGAAAACTCTCCCAACTGCCTTTTTGTTCTAAAACACATGCCCTCAAAAGATCTTCTAGAGACTGAATGGTCCGTTCAGTCTGACCATCAGTTTGAAGGTGATAGGCTGAACTTAGCCTTAGCTTGGTTCCCAAAGCTCTGTTCAAACTCTCCCAAAATCTAGAGGTGAGTCTAGGATCTCTGTCAAATATTGTACTAGACGGCACACCATGCATGGCCGACACATCTTGTACAGACAATTTTGGCTAAGGGTTTATCATTTTTGCCTTATTTCTTCTCATTTACGAATGATTTGTCACATCTCAAGTTAACTTGATCGTTCACTTTTGGTTGTTAACTGTGTAGGATAAACAAGAACCCAAGGGACCAGCGAAACCTGTAGATAAGCCGAAACATTTTTCTGATCCCTTGTACCAGATAGCATTGACCATCCCCCATCTTTTCCTCAGACCCTTCCAGGTGCCATGGGAACCGGAGATGTTCGGGGTGCATAATGACAACTTCCCCTTGTACATCAAGCATGAGGATATTTCAGTAATCATCCATGGTGGTCAATGTCTCAACATCTCTATTATACAATTATGAATTCTGTAAGTCACTTTCAATTGACTAGCATTACTTGGTGAATTGTTTTATGTTGTTCCATAATTGAATTTATTTTCACGGTACAATAGGCATATGCATGAATTAAGCCTGCAATCGGATCATGCCGATGTGTATGGATTCCTCGAGCCACAATCCATACAGAGATCTGGCCAATCTCAATTTCAAATCGAGGATTATATGAAGAAATGGATGCAGAGTTCACAGAAACATGTCTACCTTGCACCGTATTTTAATGGGTAAGTATAAATGAGTATCACAATTTCATTAATGTATGCAGTGCACATTGGCAACTGGTAGTTATATGGCCGAAGGCCAATGTAGTCGTCTGGTTCTGTTTGTTGCATAACAGGCCTAATAACTACCTTAAAGGAATTATTAACAGGTAGGTTGTAATTTGTAACACATTTATGTTATTTCTATGGCATGAATATGTGTTAATTGTACACTATGCATGCATGTTTCTCTTAAGCAGTGCTTTGAAGGGAATCCTTGACACTGAAGAAAATAAATCAAAGGCTACTACTAAATGGATTGCACTTAAAGTAAGTCTTCTAATAAACCATGGGTTATGTATTGAAAGATATTTTTATTACTATTTACACTAATTGCCATTTAACTTTGACTATGTTTTTCAATTTAGTGTAATAAGCAAACAGGAAGCACTGAGTGTGGCTATTATGTCATGCATTGGATGCAGACAATAGTCCAAGGAGGCTTCACAGATAACTGGGACATGGTAATTAGTTGTCTAATTCAAAACTAATTGTTTTTTTACTTGTTTTTATTTTGTACTTATTAAATTATGTTTTCTTATGTCATGCAGTATTTCACTGATCAAAGACCATTGGAAGCCGACACCTTGAAGGCAATTAGGGTTCAATGGGCGAAGTTTTTTCTTAAAATTAGAGATGACATATTAGTAGATTAGGTGGTTATTGGATTTTCAAAACAATTGTATAAACACTGGGTTAGGAAATTCTTTTATGTACATTGACACTATTGACTTTTATTTGTTATTGGAATATTAATTTACTTTAATGTATTGTGAATTTGGCTGGATCTAGATTTTAAATTTACAAGTTGAAGTACTGCTAAAATTTAAAAAACAGACATAATATTAAAAAAATTGAATAAACAACATCAATTTTAAGCAAAACCGATGTTAACTTAGACTACAACATCGGTTTTTCATAAAAATCGATGTTGTGGTATTCCTTAACATCGGTTTCATAGGAAATCGATGTTAATGTTCCACATTTTACGTTTTTATTTATCAGATGTCGACATCGGTTATTGCTGGAAAACCGATGTTGTTTAATCATCGTTAACATTGGTTTTGAAAACAGATGTTAACTTGCACACATTTAACATTGCCTGATTCAACATCGATACAAAACCGATGTTAAATGTCGGAAAGAACCAATGTTGAATGATGTTTTTCTAGTAGTTTATGGATTCGCCTTTCTTGAGATCTATATCATCTTTGAAGGCGTCAATGCCTTTTCTATGGAGAGCTTGGAGAAGAAAATCAGTGAAGTTGTTGCATGTGTCTCACCGCAGAAGCTCACAAACTCATCGTATGTTCTTATCTCATGAGATGAAGAAGAGGGGCATTGGTTCATGGTGTTAGAAGCCATTGCAATCGAGAAAAGTTGAAGAAAACTTGTTGATCAGAATGATGTGTAATCTTGTTCAAGTTGAAAAACTCTATTTGTTTCAAGTATACAAAGACTTGAAAGCATAACACAAAGATACGGTGACTGCATCAAATATATTTTTCCTGCAATCTTGTTCCATAGTTTGATGTCCTGATTATTAGATTGACTAATAAAATAATCATTTTTTAACTTCTCTTTGTGCTAAAAGACCATAATATGATATATCAATATAATGATTCAGATATAGCAAAAGTATATTAGCATAATATTAACTGGTTTTGTTTAAGATACATAAAAAGGATCTGAAATTGAGCAATTCTATGGTAAATGTCACAACTAAAAGAAAAATAATCATATGCCTACCAGCAGAAGGATCTATTGTATGACAACAGAGAAACTCATTTGATGCTAGCATGTTTATTCAGACTTTGCATCTTTACGGTGCATCTTTATTTTGTTTGATTGCTGTAAATTAATCTTGCTTCCACAATGAACAAACCCTCCAATTATTTACTATGATGGAAGTCTATCAAAATGCAGTTGCTACTTATTTGCTTCAATTTCAGAAAGCTTGTCCTTCCGAGCTGACGAATTTCTGCTATGCATCATTGTTGAGTTTGATAGTTCTAGATCATATTTGTATTTCTCCACCTCAAAATGAAAACCTTTGTTCTTCATTATTTCAAATTCCAGTTTCAAGCCACACTACTGCAAATATGGCTTTTTACGACACAAATTCGACGACGGTTGTCACATAACTGTCTTCGTAGGCCATGCGGTGGCAATTCTACAATTATTTGGATGTTCACTCTGCCTTTTCGACAAAACGAAGACGGTTTAGACTAGACCATTGTTGTTTTACTGCCTTCATAGACAGTTTTTTTTTTAAAAAAAAACCATCTTCTTCTCGCAAACACAAACCCTTCATTTCTCTAAATGTCGTTCATTTTGACTTCTTGCATTTTTTTGTAGGTTATTGTTAGGATGAGGCCACTGTCTCTGAACACAGACGCTGTAGATCCCACAGTTGAGAAGGTTTCCAATTATTAACAGTAATAGGTAGGGTTGGATTTGATTTATAGATAGATCCCTTGGTATTGCAGTTTCACTGCTTGAGGGGCTCTTTCCAGTTTCTAGCATTTGTTGGGCTCAAAATCGAAGCGATTTCGATGGTGGAAGAGCGATTCACAGGCGTGGTGCAGTGGTTCAACAATGGCAAGGGCTTCGGCTTCATCAACCCCAACAACGGCAGTGAGGATCTCTTTGTCCACCAGTTCTCCATCAGATGACTACTACGTTGAGTTCGCCATAGCCATTGGTGACAACGAAAAGACCAAGGCTGTCAATGACTCCCCTCTCCAGCCCCACGTCGGAGGATCCAACTTCGGCGCCAGGCGAAATGGTGGCAACGGCGCCATGTGCTACCAGTGTGTTGATTTCGGCCACCTCGCTACGGATTGCAATAGGAGTAGCAATATCGACGGCGGTGGAGGCAGCAGTGGTACTAGTTGTTTCATTTACGATGGGTTTAGCCACCTAGCGAGGGATTGCATGTGCGGCGAAGGCTGCAGAAAAAACACGTGCTTTAACTGTGGGAAGCCAAGGCATTCTACGAGGGAATGTGTTGAAGCTTCAGGGTGAGGTGAAGAAGGGTTTGTGACGTTTTGCGAAGGGAGAAAAATTGTGGAATAGTACATATTCTCTCCTTTTGCACCTTTTAACAGTTATTAACTTATTATTATTGTAATTATTATTGTTATTTTGGGGAAGTTTATACATATTGCAAAAAAAGATTATGCGGTTTTGGGTTTTTTGACTATGGTACTTGATGTGTTGCAAACACATCTTAGTTTTAGGCTAGTTTTAGGTTATAAATTAGTTAAATAATTAGGAAAATAGGTTAGAATTAGTTAAGTTTGTTAATTTATTGTTTTTAATCTCATTCATTACCAATTGAGCAATTTCAGGTTAAAAAAGGAGTCCAAAGCAAAGAAAAGAAGAAAACAAGGTTTCAAGTCCCACGCGGATCGCGCAGGAACTCGCGCGGATTGCGCCAGATGAAGAATAGAAGGCTTCAGTCACGAAGATCCCATGCGATCAGCGTGGGAGTTCATGCGATTAGCGTGGTAAAGCCGCAAGTACCGTGCCATCCGCGCGGGATGTAACACCCTCCTAATTTACTATATATGTGCATTATCTGATAAATCTGCATTCCTAAAATAAATGACATAAATGCCCTTAGAAATTTTTTAGAATGACCAAAATGTCCTTGAACAATTTCACAAATGACAGTTAGGTCCCTAGGGTAAAGGACGAAAATGCCCCTGAACGTTTACCCAAATGACCAAAATACCCTTTTAGCTCTGATAAAGCCAGAAGACCTCAATAAGGTTATGGAAGCCTGACAAAAGTCTAGTATGCTCCTAAATAGAAACTTAGTGATATTTTTAGTAAAAAAAACTATGAAATAGAATTTTTAGAAATTTCGAAAAATAACTCAGAAAAATTAGGATATAGACTAATCTGAATTTCAGAAAAACACAAAAACAGGAAAGATACAATCTGGAGAATTTTCTTTTAATTACAGAAGGAATGAATTTTTAAATAAATAGGTCTATACATTTTAAACAAAATCAACCAATAAGAATTTAGAAAAAGTTATTAAAAGGAAGTTAAGAAACATCTCAAAATTGATTACTAAAACATACTACAACTTAATCTAGTTTTTAACCAATTTTAGAAATTAATACTTTCAATAAAACAATTAAAATTTAGCTTTCATAAATCATAAAAAT
>PYAF01001077.1:0-36720 GCA_007407185.1 Glycine tomentella | reverse complement strand
AGCAAGGTATGGGAAGTGTTTTAATAAACATGAATTAGATGGCTGATTTGATTAAACTTACATTTAATTCTCTAGGATTAAAACCATGTTTTTCTTTGTTTAAATAAAATCAAAAGTTTGGCATATTAAGTGTTTAATTAAAATTCACAATTAAGTGTTTAATTAAAATTCACAATGAACTAGAATAACCTTAAATAAGAGGTTGTCCAACATAATTAATTTTACGCTGTGGCCATATCCTTTACTATTTACTTGATATTGTAATTAATTATTTAAGGCTGCTGAAAGTCATTTTATTATGTTGCTGTATCTGTAATTTTATGTTGCTGTATGTTATTCATCTAGGTTGTTGTATATTAATATTGATGAATGCTATTTAGTTGCTAATGCTGCTGTCTGTTATTTTATTGTTGTCCGTATATTATTGTGGTTGTCTATTATTTTATTATGTTGTTGTCTGTATTTTATTATGTTGTTATATTACTGTATGTGCTGTTGTGTATTTTATGCTGTTAATTAAATTTGTTATTTAAGGTTGCTGTATGTTATTTTATTGAAGAAAACTATGATAAAGATTCTATGTTTTCTTCTATTAATAATTAAGTCATGGATACATGATTAAAGATTTATAACATATATTATTAAGATTATTTTCTTATGAAAATGGTGGGCACTTATATCTTTGATAGTTGTCTTAGAAATGATGGATCACTTTGTTTTAAATTTGGACATGATGGGTGAAGGTGACAAAGTTATGAGAATTTGAGAAATAAACCAAAAGGTGAAAATTGAATAAAAAAAGTTGAAATCATGCATCATTTACATCTGACCCTCAGAGTGGAGGGAAGTTTCACTAGAGTGGGTGAAACTCTTTGATTGTAACCCTCAGAGTGGAGGGAGGTTTCACTAGAGTGGGTGGAACTATTTTGCTTATGGTACCCTGTGATAAAAATCTGAGATCTCAGTCATGCATCATTTAATAAAGATAGCATGCATCATTCATCATATATCTGTTTTATAATTGTTATTCTGTTTTGATTATTTATCTGTTTCTGTTTCTGTCAATTATCTAATCATATTTATTAAATACTTACCCGAGTTGTGTCTGTGGTTGACACCTGTGATGACCCCAATTCATTTGGGCGAGCAGAAGAACAGTGAATAGCTGAGATACAGAGAAGCTTGGATAATTTGCATGCTGTGTTTTGGCTTGATGTATGGTTGATCTAGTTGGATGTTGTTGCTTATGGAGTTATGTAACTCATATAGTACTATTTTGTGACGGTCTGTATTTTATTTTGGATGACTGTACACTGACTGTTATACTTAACTATGCTTAAATTTCCTAGACTACATATTATGTAAAATTATTCCAACGTATCAAATTGTTTAGAATAATTATTTTACGTAATCGAATTACAATTTTCCGTAAACTAAAAAAGTAGTCGATAAAAAGAGAATCAACGTAATAGATTAAATAAGGAAATTAAACGAAGTCGTTATACCGGATCCGCACCATCAGCGCCAAGGACAGAATTAAAAGCCATTCAACTCGAACAAGTCGCGCGGACCGCGCCACATCCACGCGATCAGCGCCACTATGCTCAGCATCAGACCTCCAGGCTCGAAGACTTCATGCTATCCGCGTGGCGTTTCACGCAATCAGCACCGTGCATTCGAAAAACTCGAAAATTGGGTCGCGTGGAAAAGATCCAGTTTCCTGTTTTAAATTATCTGTTTCGAAAATTGGCTTTGTTTTGGGCTGTGTTACCTTAATTAAATCATTCTATAAATACAAGGCCTCTGGGAACTGATAAAAAACACTGGGAGACCTTTCTATCATCCATTATTCATCTAATACACTCTCTCCATCCTTAAAAACCTTTGGAAATCAAGAATAAAAGCTAGGGTTTCAGCACAACTATGTATTCATCCACTGCTTTGCTGTTCTTTAGGCCTATGGCAGGCTAAATCTTGTATTGTGGGAAGGCCATGAATTGATGTAGACTCCTCTGTAACTTTGACTGGTATTGAATAATAATGTTTTGATTGTTTTATTCTATTCTGCACTTATTTTCTATTCTTATTTGGAATTGATCACTCTGATTAAGTAGCTAGAGTTAGGATTCGCAATGGGGACGTTGGGATTCTAATTTCTAACCTGTTTAGAATAACAGTTGTTCATCACCTAGGGATAGGGATGCGTGGCTGTAGAAACTATAATATGATCTTTTAAATGCTTAAACTGATAGATTTCACTAAGGAATTAGGTTTTCGATTCAGGTTAAAGGGTTAATTCACTAAGGAATTAGGGATTACCTAATCTAGAAAAGACTTATTCTCTGAACAATTATAACAAGAAACACCTATGATATGTTCTCTAAATGCTTAGTTTGACAGAATTGCTAAGGGTTTAGGATTCTCGATCGAATTAAAGGGCTAAATCACTAGTTATCTAGGATTTACGAATTTAGGAGAGATTTATCATTTGTGTACATTAAATTAATAAACTAGTCAAGTGAAAGAGGAGGAATCAGAGGGGATTGTGTCTGACCACAATTACTTTTCCATTGGTAACTTCACAATTTAATTTACTGCTTTCTTTAATTCTTGTTTTACATTTGAACAATCAATCAATCAAATCACTCTCTTGCAATATTTTCTGTTTTACTTTCAATCACACTAATCTTTTATTACTGTAATTTCACCCCAATCCCTGTGGAGAACGATACTCATTTACCTAAATTATTTCTTGAAACGATCGGTGCACTTGCCGTGGTGTGAGCGTATTAAATCGCTAACAGTACTGCTTCAGCAGACGATATTGCCTTCTCTTGTCTTTCTTGTTACATAATTGTTGAGATTTATATCTTAATTTATTTGTCTGAAAGGTTATTGTCAATATGATAATAAATTT
Organism: Glycine tomentella; assembly: GCA_007407185.1. Lineage (NCBI taxonomy): Eukaryota > Viridiplantae > Streptophyta > Magnoliopsida > Fabales > Fabaceae > Glycine > Glycine tomentella. The sequence goes on along the minus strand of PYAF01001077.1, from coordinate 33,803 downwards.
AGACTCAAGTCTCGAGAGATTATGGAATGTGGACTACGGAGTGTTCCTGTTTTCAATGACGCATGGTTTGTGACTTTGTGTGCTTGAACTTGATCAATGATTCTTGTGAACATTAATTTGGATTGAAACTTGCAACAATGGAAACAAAGATTAATGATAGCATTTGGTCCAAAGGAAAATCCCAATCAGTTGGATATTCTTGAACAAATTGGGGTGCCTTTGGTGGAGCATTATTTGGCCGGCTTCACAGGTGTTTTTTCTGCTGTTCCCTTTGACTTTTCCTCTTAGTTTTGTCATGTTGTTGCGCTAATGCTATTCAATTTGATGATGTTATGCTTTCAAACTTGGCAGATGGGTTAATGAAGTTTTCTTTGGTCTTGTTGACAAAATAATATTTAGATGATGTTAATCATGTTATTGCATCCTGCTTCAAAATCCCTGGTCTTATATTCTATGTATGCATTACCTGAGGAACACAGGTTAATGACTTCATGTTATGAAGTTTTGATCTAGCTGAAGTTGGAAAATATTTGACTCATTAGATTATTTGACATTGTTATGATAGCTTCTTGACATTATTATGATTATTGTTACAAATTTTGGTTTTGGATGACGTTGTTAAACTCTTACATATGGGATTCCATAAGCAAATAACTTATATTATATCTTTCTTTCCTAACCTTCGGAGAATTGGTCTAAACCCATAAATTGACTTAAACACATAAATACATTTTTCAGGTTGTTGCAAAGAAGCCAACATTGAAAAATGTCATTGACTATATCATAGACGTTGTTTGTAAAAGAGTTGAAATTAATTACTACTATGGTGTCATTCTTGTTCCTAAAGGTATAATTGATTTCATACCTGAGGTATCTATTACTTTGCACAGTTTTCACAATTTTTTTACCTGTGTTTCCCTCTGTGCACTTGGAATTATGTTTTAGTGTTGTTCATGTACAACCAATATGAATACACTTCTGATGGTACTCTCATTTGTACTTGGCATTGTGCTATATGCAGGCCCAACATCTTATTGCAGAACTAAATGAAATTCTTGCCCATGATACTGTGGATGAGGGTGGGTTATGGAAGAAGAAACTCACTAATCAATCATTAAAGCTTTTTGACTTTTTAGCTTAAGCAATTCAAGAACAAAATGTTCTGGATTTCCCTTTATTTAGCTGTATTTGCATATACATCCATATGAACTATACAAAGCCCTTTTGATATTTGGTGACCCTTGGTGCCATTATGCAGGCTGTTTTCATGATATGTGTGGTTTCTGCCATTGATCCTTATCATAGGTAAATATATTTTTCTTTATCATTTTAAAACTTAAACTATAACTTCTTATATTTTCCAGTTTCTTTTAAGGAGTTGGTATGCACGGTACTCGACAATCTTTCTACAGAGCTTCAGTATATGATTAGAATGAAGGTAATCAATGTTACGCGTGACTCTAGTTGAGATTGCAGTTGCCTTTGGCTTGCCCCTATATCTGCAGTTTGGTATTATTTAATGAGCTTTAGATCCAAAATCATAAATTTCTCTACTCTTTTTTCTATACAAAGGGCAATTTGTTGTTAGGTCTAAATTTAGTTATATTATTTTTTATGATAAAAAATTTGAGAAGTATAGCACAACTAAGGGGACAAAAGGTACATGCTCTGTAAAGGAAAAGGAGAAAAGAAAGAAAAATAAATAAAGAATCAAGGATGTAGTTTCTAGTCTCTGTTATCATCAAGGGACCCTCACTTGAAGCAGTCATGAAGCACTAGTGAGAGGAGTTCTGTTTGGATTTTGAAATTCTTTCGGAGAGGAGAGAACCAGGTTTCTTGAATACCTGGAGTGTACACTGTTTTCCATCAATAAATATCATTTGTGACTGTTGTCATACAATGATGAATAAGTTGAAAATTGACAAGTCATCTTGCTTTAAATCTTCATCTCACACACTATTACTGTGGTTATAATTGCTGATGGCTAGGTATAAACTTTTATTCAAATAATATATTTAAGTGTGTTGTTTACTTTTAAGGTTACAAGAAGTGTCAATAGTTATGATGGAGAACTCAGTCCTCTAGAAGAGAAGACAATTGAAGCAATAGTTGATGCAAGGTAAATATAGCTGAATGCATGTAAAAAATGTTTCTAATAATTAAAGTGGAAACCCTCCATGCCAAAATAACACAAGGAATTGTGCAAAGAGATGGAAGTACTTTGCCTAAGCTAGAATACAAGTATCATTGCCTTGTATGTTTCTTTTTCTCTTTCTTTTTTTTTTAATATGAATACCATAACTTGCAATGTCCAACAACCATAGTTCCATTCTTTGGAGATTAGTTCTTTTGGGGAGATAGAGTATATGAGAAAGAATTGGGACCAGCCCCAATCCCAATATCTCAGCTCAATGTTGAGAATTTATCAAATGTCGTAAGATTGATGCTCCAGCCAGAGGTGAAATTAAATTCTATTCTATTCTTTTTTGTTTATTACTTTGCTTGTCTTATTTTCTTGAAAAGCACCACTAAATTGTCAATTCTGAAATCTTTAAATTCCAAGATAACCATAATGAAAAGTGAAAATGAAATTATTAAGCCTGGAAGGTATGCTCTTCAAATAACACATGCCTACTTATCTTATGCTGAACTCATTGCATCACTACTTTGTAATGCATACAGATTCTATATCATGCTACAAAACCAACTCATTGCATTGCAAACACACTGCAGAACTAGAATTCCTTGACAAAGTAAGTCCATTGGCAATGAATATAGAATCTAAGCCTATTCTATGAAATAATTTTGTTGTGTAGAGTAATTGTTTCATTATGTTGCTGAAGTTGTTTGTAACATCCCGGACGTGTTATCATGAAATGTATCATAGCGCGCTATCAGCGTTATCTAAACGCGGTGCGGAAGCGATAGAATCGATTTTTCTTGATTACATTATGCATGGAATATAAAAAAACAACACAAAGCATCATAAACAAGCCCTTGTTGATCCAGTTAACACAAACACACAACAACATAGGCAGAAAACACAGAGATCTAACAAGAGATATCAGGAGGAAACATAAACTCAAATACATACAAAAAATCTGTACATATATATACAACTCTTAGTTTTACCACATCTGTGGTTATACAACAATATATGTACAGTACAACGGGTGTACACTCACACCCTATCCCTATACAGGGTACAAGAGAGAAATCAAAATAAAGACTCTTCTGATCTTCATCTACAGCCCATGACCACTTCAGCATACTCAGCTCGGGCCTCCTGCCCTGTGGTTGCTCCTCTCCTCAAGAAGCACCTGAAAACCACAACCCACAACAGGGGTGAGATATACATCTCAGTAAGCTCAGGGTTCTAGGAGATCTTCCCTTACCCTGTTCACCCCCAAGCACAGACATATAAACAAAACATAACAAGGCCTAGGACATCATCCTGGCTGTCACATATTCCCTAGCTCTCTGGGTGCTAACCGGATGCTATCAGCATCAGAGGTATTCCACCTCATCCTGGCTCTCAAGCCATCTCAGACTCGTCTCACAGAGGTACCATATCATAAGTGTCAACCACTGGACACTTCTCATACCAGAGAGGCACCGCCTCATCTACTGAAACAAGTCTTGCTTGAGTCTTCTACTCAGGACTTAAAGACTCCAGATATGGCTCATCTAAGAGGCCCTAGGCTTTCATCCCCTCGGAAAGCTCTCTCTTAGAGATACAACATATCTGTCAACTGCCTGGCCTCTCCAGGACTTTCACATACTTTGGCCTGGGCAAGAACATCCATATATGGCAATCACCTCCAGGACTTTCATAACACATGCCTGGGCAAGAACATCCATATAGGGCAATCACCTCCAGGACTTTCAATCCAATGCCTGAGAGAGATCATCTCACAACGGAGGCACTCAATCCCTCAGGACTTTCCTCTGCCTGTGAGAGACTATCCACTCCGGGAGCTCTTAATCCCACAGGACTTTCCACTGCCTGGGAAAGACAATCCACACCGGGAGCTCTCAATCCCCCAGGACTTCTCATCAGCTGCCTGAGAGAGATCATCTCACACCGGAGGCACTCATCCCTCAGGACTTCCAAGTCACATGCCCGAGAGAGATCATCTCACACTGGAGGCACTCAATCCCTCGGGACTTCCAGTCCGCTACCTGAGAGAGATCATCCCACACCGGGGGCACTCTATCCCTCAGGACTTTCCAATCCAATGCCTGAGAGAGATCATCTCACAACAGAGGCACTCATCCCTCAGGACTTTCACATAACTGGCCTGAGGATAACCACTCAGGACTTCTATCATCTCTGCCTAAGGAGGAACATCCATACAGGGCAATCCATCCTTAGAACTTTAGGCGGAGAGCAGTGGCACCTCCCAAGGAATCTCAGCTATTCCAGGGAGTCCTCAAACTCTTCCTCTGGCTAGGGAGCCTCAGCTAGCCCGATACTAGTCCAATATCCTATAGATTCCAGCACTGACCATCTCATGGTCTTTATCTCATCACAGAACACTCTCATAGTGTTCATCAATCCAGAGGCTCAAAGCCCCGCACCTGAAGCCACAGGTGCCAAATACCCTCACACCATCTCGGTGTCTATCCTAGGGTTCATCATACATTTATATATCTGGAACGGTCTGAGTATCACTCCAAGTACCGTTCATCTAGCCTCTCAGGCTCCAAGCACATATAATTATCAATAACAGGCCACATTGGCCTTTCTATCTACAGCATGCACATAAACATATACATATACATAATCAAACATGGCATGCATTCATCACCCACTTGGGTGGCAAACAAGAGAAAGGGCTAATCCCCAGAACGATGAGCATACCTCGCAAGCTGTGCCTCACAGCTCTAGCCTCGACTGATGGTCTTCTCCTCTGACACCTCGTGTCAAGCCCTATCAAGGCATACATACGCACATTACAGACCACACCAGCATAACAAGTTCAAGCTCATCAGACAGTCATCAATTGCCTCAAGGAAGGAACCTCAGTCCTTTCCATCAACTCAGGTTATCTAACCTAAGATACATCAGGCTTATCCATCACAAGCCTTCTCATAGACCCTCAGTGGTCTATCTTAGATCAACCACGGCCTTAGAGTCGTTTCAGACTCATACACAAGCCATTCTCAGAGAGCTCAAAGCTCTAATAACCCAAATCCTCTGGGTTTCTCCGGGCTTGGACGGTCTATCTCTCCAGATACTGTCTCCATGGCCTATCAGGCACCTCAAGCCCATCACTAAGGCTCTTGCATGTCTCAAATCAAGTGACTTAGTCCAAGTCACACATGCACCACCTAGAGCCAAAACCAAAGTTCACCAAATCACAAACTGAAAGCTAATCCTTCCTCCTCTCATCATTCTAAACACATCTCTCAACTGGACCCAGAGCTAATTCTAGCTCTATCATAGATGGGTCACTATTTATCAAAACCCCCAATTCACAAATCAATCGGAGAAACTCGAGTTTCTTACCTTAGAACTGATGAGGAAGGCCTCTAGGCTTCTCTCCCGAGCCCTGGTGTCGCTGAACCACCGTCGTTCCACGTCCAACTCGAGCTCTACAACCTCCTTTTGAGAAAGGGGTTTTCTAGGGTTTCAAAGGAAATGGAGGAAGGATTCTAGCTTAAACTTGGTTTCTAAGGGATTTACTAGGCTTTGGAAGTGATTTGGGTGGAGAATTATGGGTTTAGGAAGCTTGGAGGCTCAAAAATGGAGGCTGGGCATTCAGAGGAAGAAAAAGGAGGTTTCTTCCCCCAAAAACGCGACCTCCCCTTATATACTGGCCCTGTCGGAGGTCTGGTGCGATCCACGCCACCTCCGGCGCTACCCACGCCAGCTGCACCGCCATAGTGGTGCCATCCGCGCCACATCCACGCTAACAGCGTGAACTTGCAGCACCTGTGGCGCGATCCGCGCCACTTCCATCCAGTTGGCGCCCCCAGCGCCAACTCTGGCGCTCCTGGCGTGAACCTCCCGAGAGTCTTGCCTCTTAGCGCGAGCTTGGCGCCCCATTCCAGTGGGTCTGGCGCCATCCGCGCCAACCCTAGCGCTAACCGCACCACACCCTCTACAGGGTTTTCTACCAAAAGGACCTGGCGCTAACCGCGCGGCTCCTCGCGCCACCCGCGCCAGATCTCAAGGTCCTTACATTTTTCTGCGCCATTCAGGTTATTAGTTGTAACTTCATTATTTCCTACCTTATTTTTTCTGTGGGGTAGCAAACTTCAAATATAGTTTGTGGGGGTATCTTCTCACTTTGTAAGAGGCTGAGAGTTTTTGTTGTGGATATGTTCTGTCTTTGCTTAGTTCAAATATAGTTTGTTTGTTAGTTGGTGTTGTGGATATGTTCTGTCTGCACTTTCTTTTGTAGCCACTTGAAGAATGTGATCCTTTATATATGCAGCTTTATGAGGGGATGCAACTACCATTTCTATTTTGAGAAGCTGCTTCGTGTATTAACTATTGACAAAGCTCTTCTTCAGGTACGTGAATTTGATTTCATATGCTGGCAAATTTGATTGAATAATCAATATACAGCTAAGTGACTTATTGACAATATGTTCCTCCTACTTAGTTATTGGTAAATCTTTTCTTTCCTCGTTAGTTTTGATCGATCAAGAAGGAAAATATGCCTTGCTCAAAGTTACTAATATTTTCCTTCTATTTTTTTATCCCTCCGTTGTTTTTGATTATTTTCTTCTTCTTCTTGGGGTGGGGAGGCAGAGATTAAGTTAATTGAAAAACTGGGCAGGTGTTCTGATCAAGTGAATACGAATATCTAATCTGATATGATGTTTTTGCTTATATATATATATATATATATATATATATATATATATATATAGTTCATGTAATTACGAATGTTTTATTATAGCATTGTTATGTAGCGTTTTTATATTTTTAAGTATCTTTTCAACTAACGGATAATAACTGTTTATACAATAAGTACTATCAAATATTGTAATATGTCAAAATATATGCTTCGTTTTTTCAAGAGAAAAATATGTTTGCTTCGTTATTAAATTATGATTGGAAAATGCCATTTAGTTTTTGCTGTTACAAAAGCAATCAAAGTTCTTTGACAGCTTTCCTTTTACCCACTGTTTACTTTATTGTGTTATTTATTACTCCTTTTATTTTAGTATTAGTAGTAATTACAACATAGAATATTATTATTAATTTCTTTTATCAAAGATTGGGAATTTTATTATGAATTCTAGAAATATTTGTAAAATAAAATATATTGTAACTCAAGAAATATAAAGTTGTCTAAAATAATTAGTTTCTTATAAACTTGTTTCAATTATTTTTCTAAATTTATTTTATTTTTATACTACATATGTTCTATAGAATCTAAATTATTTGTATCCTTAATTATTCGTAGAATTAAAATATATGATGTACTTTTGCGGGGAGGGGGGCTGACTAACTAAATATTCTTTTGAATTTTTAATAAGAAATTATTTTATAACTTAATCTCTCGTAAAAAATGTATGAGTAATAAGTATAATTGAAAAAAAATTGTAAAATAACAAAAATATGAAGCTTATTATATATGATACTATAGCCAAGAAGAAGAAGAACAGGTACCGGTAAATAAACATTGCACAATGGAATATTATAATTATAGTTGTAGTTTATGTTCTAATGTAGATATAATATTTATGTATGCAATTGGAATATATATATATATATATATATATATGGATTTGAGATTCACGGTTCCTTCTAGTTATTTTGAGTTTTGACTTGAAAAACTAATAAAAAAAAGTTGATTTCAATAAACATGCATGTAGACCATAATGCATGCTTGTTATGGTGTAGAATGTGAACTCCTTGACTATACTTGTGATGGGAAAAGGTGGTGTTGGAAAATCTTCAACTGTGAACTCCTATATAAATGCTCAAATATAAAAAGTTACACAAAGTGAAAGATATATTCATAATAAATAATCAAAAGTCAAATTCTAAAGCTATATAGTATTCACACAAGTTAGTAACAATAAGTCTTACGTCAAATAAATTTAAGCCTCCAAGTGGATGACATGATAACTATGTCAAGGGTAACCAATGAAGTAAAAAAAGTCAGAAGACTTAGATCTTTGACCAACAAAGATAGGGCAGAGTGGTGAGCAGGTACAACAGAAATTTATTGGCAATAGTTTTGGACTTTGGTCAGTATAATACTCCAATAGTCATATAAGAAATTTACAGATTTTAAGTTGGCATATATACTCTCTGGCCTGTATGCTTATAAGTAATAACTGATGCACTCTTGTGATTCTCAATGCAACACCAAGAATTTGATTTAGTAGTAAAACTGGTAAAGCTTCATATATATACCAATATGTTCTTGTAGTTTCTTCCTTTTCACTAGTGTAATACTATTCATTGTCCTAGTCTTTTGATTTTGTTGCTGCATATGTATTAAACTGAACCTATGCATTATAAATTTGTAATTGGGGTGATGTGAAAGGCTGAAGGTGCAACAATTTTCAGGTGATATCTATGTGGCTACTTGTGATTAGTTCCTTTTTGTCGAACATTGATATTCGTATAAAACATAAGTAGTTTTTCTTTAGTTGGAGTTTACATTTGACAGGATCACCTGAAGGAATAACCTTGGTGTTGTATTGTTGTGCTAAAGTCTCAAGCATTTATTTCATTTGGTTGTTAATTTGAAGGCTTTTGGTATCTTTCAGGGTTTAAATGGTATTGTAGGAGATGAGATGGGACTTGGAAAGACCATTCAGGCCATTGCTTTTTTGGCCCAAAGGATCTTTACCGTAGGTAAATTTTGTTTCTTTTCCTTTTTTTTACCTTGATAGGCTCAGGTACAGTAATGACTTTCTACATAGGGTTAATGTTTGACAAAAATGAACTTCTTTTAATCAAATGTCATTAACCATACATAGATATTTGTCATCAGTTAGTAAATTTTGTTTGTGGAATGCATTAGCCAGACTATAGTGTATTAGATATAGCTTCAATCATAAGCCTCAAGCAATTGAATAATTAATTTGTACAGTGTGATTTACTAACTATGGATTCTATATTGCGTTATGAGACCAGCCCATCATGTAATCACTGTTAACAAACCAGCTAAATCGATGCTCACAATATCTCTGATTTAGTATTTGCTATCTTCACAGGTCTATGGAGGTGAGGCAAAAATATTATAAAAGACTAGTGCAACTAGCCAATCCAATGCATAACTGTTGTTGCTTAATTATCCATTTTTAGGCAGATCCTTTTTTTTTACTGTAATGTTCATCACTAGTTTGAACTGATAATTGATTCTTGTTTCTTTTTTGAACTCTCAGGATTGTTAACTCTGGTGAGTTACACCATAGGATGTTATAAGTGGTCAGTAATGTTTTGTATTTTCTAGCATTTTCTAACATAGTCGTGGTACAATAATCTGGAAGTTGTAATGGTTTTAGGTGATGTGATGTTGTAATTCCAATAAAAAGTGTTAAATGCTTTTAATATATGATGTGGTTTTAATGGTTGTATGTTATGCATTCGTAGGTGTAAAATAATTTAAAAATATATATATAAACAAACAAAGACGATTATTAACAAAATATTGTGTTCATAAATGTTGAGATTTAAAAAAAAAAACATACAAATGAAGACGGTTATTAAGAGGAAACCGTCATCATAGGTTGATATACGATGACAGTTTTTTCTAAATAACCGTCTTAGTTTATGTTTAATAAAAAAATTGAAATAAAATAGAAACAATGATGGTTATTAGGGGAAAACTGTCATCGTATGCCAACGTACGATGACGGTTTCCTAAATAACCGTGTTCGTAGGTTTTTAATTTTAAAAAAAAAACTAAAATAAAATAGAAATAATGAGGGTTGTTAAGAAAAACCCCTCATCGTATGCTGCCATACGATGACGGTTTTCCTTAATAACCATCTTCGTTTGTGTTCTATTTTTAAAAAAATGAAATTGAAATAAAAAACCTACGAAGACGGTTATTAAGAAAAAACCGTCATCGTATGACGACCTACGATGACGATTTTCCTTAATAATCGTCTTCGTTTGTATTTTATTTTAAAAAAATTAAATTGAAATTAAATACCTACGAAGCAGTATACGATGACGATTTTTCGTAATAACCGTCTTTGTTGGTATTTATTTTAAAAAATTAAATTGAAATTAAAAGCCTATGAAGACGGTTATTTAGAAAAAACCGTCATCATAGGTTGACATACGATGATGATTTTTTCGTAATAACCGTCTTCGTAGGTTTTTTATTTTCAAAAAAAAATAAATTGAAATTAAATGCAAATGAAGACGGTTATTAAGAAAAAACCGTCATCGTATGATGACATATGATGACGGTTTTTTCTTAATAAGCGTCTTTGTTTGTATTTTATTATAAAAAAATAATTAGAAACGATGACGATTTTTTAGAACCGTCGTCAAAAGTACCCCATTTTCAACGACATACACAACAATGACAGTTCAACAACCGTCGTCTTATGGCCTAAATAACCGTCGTCATAGGCCTTCTGTGTAGTAGTGCCATCATGATAAGTTGGGCTTCAGAAATCACATGATTTGATGAATTATGATGAGTGAAATAGAATAGCCATGTGTAATCTGATTGGGATGTGACTAAATCCTCATCAAGAAACACCGGAATATTAAGAGGCTAATAGACTTTGAGCATCTCCAATCATGTCATGATTGTCCAAGGAATTTTAGATATTATTGTTTATTTTTTTTCAAAATAGGAGATAATCTACAAATTTATCTAATAGAGTTATTACTAATGACCGCAAAAATCTATTTTATCTATATAAAGATGAAATTAATAATTTTTAAATTTTATACAAACTCCAAACATATTTTATCTTTATTTTTATTAATTTTCAACTTTATATATTACATTTTGTTTGCGATTAAAAAAACCTAAAATTTTTTATGCAAGTAAATATATTAACATCAATTCAACTTTTTTTCTTAATTTACATATATTTGATCTCTGTTAATATGTATTGTGCATTATGCTTTCTAACAAAATTTGTTCCATTCAAATTAATAATTAATAATTAAATACAATTTTAATTGCTTAGAAAAGTTGCGTCATAAATCCATGGCACAAAATCTGTGGACAAATCCAAGCATCACCTCTTGTATAGGAGAAACCAATCCCTGTATAATGCATCACATAATATCAGTTACGTGTTGTTCACTAAAATAGCATAAGGACAATATCTGTTTTTTAAAAGAATAAGATTAACTCATTTCATTGAAAATATGACGAAAGATACAACTGATCAAAGACTTAAATACAAGCATAAAACATTTGATGTCCTTGTTAAGAAATGAGCAATAAAATTAGTTGGTCTCCTAATGAAATTCACCGTTATGTTTGAAAAATTAGAAAATAAAGTTCTATATTTTGATAAAAGAACATTAAAGTTTATAATTTCAGTATAACTTTCTGAGATTCTATCCACAACTGTCTTACAACCAAGCTCAAACATCATATTTTCAAGACTAAGTTCTTAAGCCCAATGTAATCCATGTAAAAGACCCACAGCTTCTGCCTCTCTCAGTTCAGCAGAGCCATCAAAATGTAATGATTTGGCGGAAACGAAACTGCCACGATCACCTCTGATACAAATTCTCAATCCAAATTTGTTAACTTCTTTGAAGATCGTGACATCAATATTGATCTTTAAAAATCCAAAGGGTGGTTTCTACCAAGAAGAAAGCGATTGCTGCTGACGATGGTCACCATCTGGTCTGCTAAAGGCGTGTGAAATTGCAGAGCGAGTTGAACAGATGTTGCTGGCTGTGTATCTAGATTCTCCCATATCCATTGCTTTCGGCAATACCAAATACAACATAAGGTCATGCAGAATATCCGTTTCTGGTCAGGATTGAGCGATTCCAACAAGCTGAAAACTAGTTGATTAAGACTTACAGCTCGAAAAACTCGATGATAAATAATATGCGACAAACCTGAAGCTTCCTAAACCTATGAAGCACAGAATTTAACAGAACACCAACACAACATGGACAGGGACACAGACACTTGGACATGACTAATGTCTAAAATATAGGACACGGGAACACCTCCTACACACTCAAATAGAGACATTCTAGTTAAATGAAATATGACTAACATATAACAAAATATCTAAATTGATGGTATATTCATCTTTTAAACCAAACTTCTATGTGTTTTTCAAGTGTATTAGTTATGTAAAGGTGATAACTTAAGTGTTTAAATCAATAAAAAATAATTTTTAATTAGACACCTAATAAGAAGTGTCGAACAAGTATCCGCCCTTGTCAGTGTCGGAAACGTGTTAGACACAGCAACACTTCAAGCAAGAGAGATGTTCGTGCTTCATAGTCCCAAACACTTTCAACTTGTTTACATTCGAACATAATGTGCTATGAATTTTCGAAATTGATATTACAGTAGGAGCAAAGGTTAGTGCAAGGGACTCCTTTGGATTACAACCGTTGTCTAGTTGGTAAGCAATCCCTAAGCAAACGCCAATAAAGTTCTTAACCTTGGGAGGGATGTGAAACTGCCAAAGAAGATTTCATTTTCCTTCAACTTTGAGATGATCATCTGCAACATAGATTCCATAAGATGGTTATATGTGTTGGGTATCTCGGACCCTCAAATATCAAATTGTGGAATCGAAAAAATCAAAATGAGAGCGAGAGAGACAATCAGAATTTGTTTTACGTGAGAAAACCTTCCTCAATGTGAGAAAAGGAAAAACTCACGGGACCTAGTCCAGTATCAAAATCCAGTATAACAAATCACGGTTACAATGAATCAAACACACCAATGTGGTGGTACACTCAACCTCTCCATCAATGGTGGTCACTCAAACGCTCACAGTGTTTCACTCTAAGCTTTCAAATATGCAGGCACGGTGGCTTGCTCAAATATGGCATTCAAGACTGTCACTTGAGACTCTCAATTTCTGTGTGTCTTTGCCTCCACCCTTACTCATCTATTTATAGGATGAATTAGGTTTACAATGGGCTGGGCCTAAGCCATCAAATATTATTTGATTTGGTCAATCAAATAAAAATAGAATCAAATAAAAATGGAAAGTGTCAAAAAATGGAAATTATCCAACAAATCTCCCCCTTCCGTTTTTCCAAAGCGACCGGGGTCTTCAAAATTCAACAACCCGGCCTTCTCACCTCGGCTTCATCATGCCGAGTTTATCAGCCCAGCTCCTTCACAGCAATCTTCAAATTTCCATGCTGGTACCGGCTTCGTCATCATGTCAGACCAATTCTAACTGGTGTGCACCTTCCCAAGTGTGAACTTCCCATCCTCCACCGCATCTCGTATCCAGTTATACCTCCCATCAATGTGCTTGGTGCGGGAGTGATACGTCGAATTTTTCGCAAGATGAATTGCGCTTTGGTTGTCACACATCAGGTCATACTTATCTTGATCATGGCCGAGTTCCATGAGGAACTTCTTCATCCACAACATCTTCTTACTTGCCTCGGTCACGGCAATGTACTCGGCCTCGGTGGTTGAAAGTGCCACACACTTCTGGAATTTTGATTGTCAAGAGACTGCTCCTCCAGCAAATCTCATCAAATATCCAGTTGTCGACTTTCTCGAGTCAGAATCTCCCTCCAAATCGGCATCCGAGTAGCCTTGCAGCTCGGCTTCACCTTCTCCAAATCGGAGGCATAGATTGGTTGTACCTCGGAGGTACCTGAAGATCCACTTCATTGCTTCCCAGTGATCCTTATCAGGATTCGATAGAAACCGGCTCACCACACCAACTGCATATGCCAGGTCGGGTCTAGTGCAAACCATTGTAGCTGCCATGGCTAACACAGTTCGGATCGAGGTCATTTTCACAACATGAGAGAAGATTTCTTCAAAATCAACACCTTTCTTCTGATTGCAGCCTTTCACTACAAACCGAGCTTTGTATCTCGGCTTTTGCCCGTTCTGTTCCTGTTTAATCTTGTACACCCACTTGTTCTTCAGAGCTCGTCTTCCTTTGAGTAGCTCGGTCAGCTCATAGGTCTGATTCTCATGCAGGGATTTCATCTCTTCCTGCATTGCCTTCTCCCATTCTCATTTCTCTGAGTTCATCACAGCTTCATCATAACTCTGAGGCTCACCATCTTCAGCAATGATGGTGTGTTCATCATCAGGGTACCTTGTAGAAGGTCTCCTTTCTCTAGCGAGGTATCTCGGCTGTTCTTCATCAGCCGCTTCAGAACCCGGTTCTTCATTCTCAACTCGGATCCCGGCATCATCAGCTTCTTGCTGGTCATCATCTTCAACATCGCCTTCATCGATTTCTTCACTGGTTTCTCCCTCTGCTTCAGTACTTTCACGAGGGACAGGTTCTTCTCTTAGGACAGTAACCCAGACTTGGGGCTTCGAGATGTCATGGATGGTCTCATCCTCATGGAAGACTACATCTCAGCTTCTCACAATCTTCTTGTTGATTGGATCCCACAGTCTGAAACCAAACTCGGTTTTTGGCGATCCGAGGTAAATGCACTCCTTCGTCTTCGCATCCAGCTTCGCCCTTTCATCCTTAGGGACATGCACGAAGGCTCGGCATCCAAACACCCTCAGGTGATCATAGGTCGCTCACCGACCTGTCCAGACTTCCTCTGGAATCTCTCCATCCAGCGGTCATGATGGTGATAGATTTATCAAATCAACCGTTGTTCTTACTGCCTCTCCCCAATATGCTTTCGTCAGTCCGGCATTCGATAGCATACTTCGGACCTTCTCCTCAATAGTCCGGTTCATTCTCTCAGCAAGCCCGTTCAGCTGGGGTGTCTTTGGGGGCGTCTTCTCAAGTCGGATCCCAGCTTCTCTACAGTAAGCTTCAAAGGGACCACGATACTCACCACCATTATCAGATCTGACCACATTCAACTTCTTGCGAGTCTCCCTTTCCACCATGACATGGAATTCCTTGAAAAATTGGAGTAACTGGTCTTTTGTCTTCAGAAGATAAACCCACACTTTGCGGGAGTGGTCATCAATGAAAGAGACAAAGTACTGAGCTCCTCCAAGGGATCTCTCCAACATGGAGCAAACGTCAGTATGGATGAGGTCAAGTATGCACCTCCGTCTCCTGAGTTGATCCGGTCTCACAAATGAAACCCAGTGCTGTTTTCCAGCCAGGAAGTGTGAGCAACTCTCCAGCACTTGACCCTTCAACCCGATCAGTAGCTCTTTCTTCTCCAAAATCTGGAGTCTTTTCTCGCTCATGTGGCCGAGGCGCTTGTGCCACAGTTCCAAGCTCGGTCCATCCCGGACAGCATTGGCTTCTCCGCCATTGGTCTTTCCTTGCATGACATACAAGGAGCCTTCTTTCTTTCCTCGGGCCACGACTAAGCTTCCCTTAGTCAGCTTCCATCTACTTTCTCCAAAGTAATTTACTGACCCGGCATCATCTAGTTTTCCAACCGAGATCAAATTCAAACGTATGTCAGGTACATGCCTCACATCCTTTAGCATAACCTGGCACCCTGTGTTTGTGGTTAGGGTTACATCACCAACACCAACAATCCTGCTGGTCACCTGATTTCCCATCTTCACAACACCATAATCTCCCTTCCTGTAAGCAGAGAAAAATCCCTCATGTGGGGTGACGTGGAATGAAGCACCGGAGTCAACAATCGAGGTGCAGTCATCATGGGCTATGTTCAACATTTCCTCACTGAGGAGGAATATCTTGGCATTCGGGTTGGCAGCCACCACCGTGGTGCTCTGATCATTTCAACAATTTGATCCGGCTTCACACAGTTGTTCTGTTCATCATTCTGTAGAGTCCTGCAGTCTGGTCTCTTGTGTCCTACCTTCCCACAGTAGAAGCACTCCAAGTCATGCTTTGGCCTTGATCGACCTCTGGACCTATCTCGTCCACCTCGATCCCAACTCTTGCCACGACCCCAGGAGTCGGTCTTTCCTCTGTTCTCAGCAACGTTAACCTCAAATGTGCTAGATACACCTCGTTCTCTTCTCCTGGCTTCTTCATTCAGGAGGTTGTCTATCATGGCATCCATCGTCAATTTTCCTTCTGGAACCGAGTTGCTCAAATTCACCACCAAAGTATCCCAACGTTCCAGTAACGAACTCAGCAACAACAAAGCATGCATCTCGTCATCAATCTTCATGTTGGCTTTGGACAGTTGATTCACAATACCTTTTTAGGTGTTGAGGTGCTCGATCATACTCATGCCGTCCTTGTTTTCTAGCTTCACAAGCCGGCGGACCAAGTGTGCTTTGTGCCTGGGAGTCTTCTTCTGAATCATGGACTATAACTTGTTCCACAACTCGGACCCTCAAATATCAAATTTCGGAAGTGGAAAAATCAAAATGGGAGCGAGAGAGACAATCAGAATTTGTTTTACGTGAGAAAACCTTCCTGAATGTGAGAAAAGGAAAAACTAACGGGACCTAGTCCAGTATCAAAATCCACTATAACAAATTACGGTTACAATGAATCAAACACACCAATGTGGTGGTACACTCAACCTCTCCAACAATGGTGGTCACTCAAACGCTCACAGTGTTTCTCTCTAAGCTCTCAAATATGCAGGCACGGTGGCTTGCTCAAATATGACACTCAAGACTGTCACTTGAGACTCTTAATTTATGTGTGTCTTTGCCTCCACCCTTACTCATCTATTTATAGGATGAATTAGGTTTACAATGGGCTGGGCCTAACCCATCAAATATTATTTGATTTGGTCAATCAAATAAAAATGGAAAGTGTCAAAAAACGAAAATTATCCAACAATATGAGGTGCATACTGATTACTCTCTGTTCCTGCTGAATCGCCAAGTTAAATTGTCATTAGAAGTAACATTTAATAAAGGAATGGATTGGATAGCCAAAGAGTCATTTGCATTGAAAATTTGTTGCAACAAGTCTATGCACCAAGATGAACTATCATGATGAATAAGAGAGGCAACTATAAGATTCTTAAGACCATTTGGTGTCGGGGTCGTGGCATGAAGGTTGCTGTCATGCTTAAGCCAAGGTTGATTCCACACACTTATCAAGTGACCATTTCCTCTTATCCATTTCAAACCACTCTGGATCAATACCTATGAAGCATGAATGCTACGCCAACAAAATTTGGATTATCTCCTAAAGGAACATCCAAGAAACTTTCATGAGGAAAATATTTAGCTTTGAACACTTTAGAAATAATAGCATCTTCATTTGTGAAAAAATTTCACACTTGCATCCCAAGCATTGCAAGAATAAAATCATGGAATTGTCAGAAACCTAAACCACCAAAATCTTTTTTCATTGTATGTTTCTCCTCGTTGAACCAATTAATTCCTCTAGATTAACCACTTTTATTAAGCATAATGATTATTTAGTTCCTGAAAATTATAACTTAATGTCATTTTAGACCTTCAAAGATATAATTTAATCACAAATAAATCCACAAAAATAGTAATAAATAAAGACTTAAATAAATTTTTTATCCCTAATAAATATTCAATTTTTTTGTTTACTTTATAGTATTTTTTTTTCCTTTAGTCCCTAATAAAACAAAAAAATTATTTTTATCCTTGATGTATTATTTTAGTTCCTGATAAATATATGAATTTTATGTTTGCTCCTTGATAAATTAGTAAATTTTTTTTAGTCTCGACTAATTATAATGAAAAATAAAGAAAAAACAAACACAATTTGTTAATTTATCAAGAAGAAAAAATAAAATTGTTGTTTTATTAGAGACTCAACACAAAGCAAACATTTATTAGAAAACAAATGCAAAAATTAAATATTTATTAAGGATCAAAAACATATTTATGCCTATAATAAACATACCTTTTGAATGTCTGACATAAAGATCCAACCAAATTGCTTGTAGTCTCTAAGATCTCTATTTAGCAGAGTAAGAAAGCATCTCTGGTTGTCTTTGTCTTCAACATCTACAATTGCATATGCAGTTACAAATATGGCATTGTTGGCATGTTGTCCAACAATAGAGTAGTTGTAGTTGACCACTATAATTGCCTTTCAAAAGACAGTCATCATCAAGACCAATAAATGGTCTACATCCAGCCTTGAAACATTTTTTACACACCTAAACCATTCAAACTCGAGTATAACAAAAATCCCACCAAAACATTTACCTTCTAACAAAGTGCAGAACACAATATGCTTGTCATCATCAATCTGTCATCAGGACATAATACTTCCTTCAAGGTGGCTTTGGTATCATCAAAGTTTCTCTTTGTAGCTCATAGAAGGAGGGGAACATGAAATGGTGAAGGACTTAGCAATTGGTGAAAAGGGTAATAATTGAGAGAGACTTTTGTGTGTTACCCGTGCAATGAAACCCAAATTTTCTTATGACAAGTTAGTCTCGTTGAGTCAGCTACCAATTGAAAATATTTTCCCATGACATTTGAGTCCAGAGAAGCCACAACATAGTGTTATACATAACAGATGAAACAAATGATAGAACTAATATTTTGCACTCTTTGCACGTTCAAAGACTAAGTTTTATTTCTCCATCTTTTAGGGACTAAAATGTCACCGATTTGTATTTTCAAAGATGAATTTCGATGAATAACACCCCCAAAAACTCACAAAAAGATATAACATACCTAACTGGAAATAGCAACATTTATCTTTAAAAATGTTGGAAAAAAAAATATCTCATTCAAATAGGTACCATTTCAATGCATATTACTAGATAAATGTTACCAAATGTAATAAATGCAGTAGTGATGAATTATATAATGTATATTTGTTATTGAA
Source organism: Glycine tomentella (assembly GCA_007407185.1). Lineage (NCBI taxonomy): Eukaryota > Viridiplantae > Streptophyta > Magnoliopsida > Fabales > Fabaceae > Glycine > Glycine tomentella. The sequence continues at coordinate 14,972 of PYAF01001077.1, read as the reverse complement.
CTTTTGATTGGATGACTTGTGATGAATTGAATTATTCACTTGGTATATTAAAAAACAAAATGTTAAGTCGAAAGACATTTATGTCTTAAAGACGAATAAAAAATTCTAATTATTTTGATTAGATGCAAATAAATACAAATGATAAAACCTGATTTTGATGTGCCGTCAAATAATGATATGTATTTTTGCTTATGATGTTTTCAAACGATATATCATAAACACAATATGGCATAACATTAAATGTTGCATTTAAGACCTTTATTTAATACTCTATGTCTGATATTCTATTTCGTAGAAAATATTCTCCTAGGACTTATCAAAATTCTATAAAGATTAATGAAATGAAGTCCACGGTTTGAACGTGTTAATCTACATCCAAAGGCACGCTCTGCTGTGCAAACCTGTGCTAATGGAAGAAATGACTTTCTGTTCATGTGCTTAACACATTAACCTATAAGCATGGACTCTGCATAAAGAAGAGACGTACATTAATTTAATGCAAACATTAAATTTTCCAATGTGTTGTTTGTTGGTTGTTTTCGATATTCAAGGCTAAAAGATATATGCTTTGTTTTACATTCAAAGTGAGTGCTAACATTTATCAAAGTCGTTGCTAAATTTGTTCCATTTTTCAACCTTAATTCAAACTCATTATCAATACTAACATTCTAAATGAGATTATGTGCGGATTTGTGGTTTCCACTAACCATCCATGTTTTGAACTCCATAATAGGTAGAGTTCTATATAAGAAGCCTTACTCACTGTTTTGGGTCACACTCACTAAGCCTACTGCTCCTTTAGAAAATGAAACACCATCACATTGAGTTGGTGAAGGTTTAGAAAAGCAAAACTCGTCTAGGGTCTATTTACATTGGAGCTTGCAATGGCTAGAGGTTAGTTTTTGATTATGCTTGGACTTTCAGTTTGATCTAAATGTTTTTATTTGTTGGTTGTTAACATGTTTTGAACACCTTTAAGTCTTACACAACGACCACAATTCATCAGATGAAGAAGAAGAGTGAAGAATCCATTCGTCAAGAGACAACAAATACTTGAAGATGAGGACTATAAATAGAAGAAGCTTTGAAGAAACAAGATATAAATAAATTTGCGAAATATTCTTTTATTTTTTCTTGTAAAGCTTTTGGTAAATATTCGTATAGGTAAAAGCTCTCAAAACACCTTATAAACATTGAGAGAAAAAACTAAAGTGTTGAGTGTAATATATGCTAGTAAGTGGTATAGTGCAAACTTACAACAAATTTTGTTGATTTGTTTAGAGCCAACAATAACTTAGTAGGACAAAGAATATTGGGTTGAAGTCAAACTTGGGGTAGAGCTTATCTTTGTAAGAGCCATAACTGACATGAAAGAATACTTGTAACTTTGGATAAGTTAGTAGAACTTGGTGAATTGTCAAAAATTGAACCGTAATCTCTGTGGTTGAGACCAACTAGTATAAATCTTTGCGTGTTCTTGTTTACTACTTTTTAAGTTTTTAACTGAAAAAGAGTTTAAATTTATTTTAGATCTTATATTTGTTTTTAGTCTAATAAGAAAATCATTTTTGCATTGTCTGATCAAGCTTTTTCTATATCTCTTATTTGCTTTCAATAAAAACCATTTAGACAATAAGAAGTGTTTTTGTTTAAAAGAAAAATTTTAATTTCTAAAAACACAATTTAATTCCCTTCATGTGTTATTTACCACTAGAAAAAAAGTTGTCATATGATCTGACTATATTAAAAAAATTCATTAGATATTCATGGGTGTGTGCAATTGTGAGAAAGCCGTCGTTATCCAATAAAGCGCATTTTTCTATAATTCATTTCGTACTTGGTAGATAGAAAGTAATTTTATCTCATTTGTTATTCCTCTATGACATTACACTATTCGTTAACAAAAATCAAGTTTTCATTCAAATATACAAATTGATTTTAAGATATTCCTGGATTAAATTGTGTTAAAAACATGTTATATCATACATCATTATTATGAACCCAAATTTAAAATATTTATTCTAAAGTTTAATATCTTTTACACATATATATTTGTTTGGAGTAGTAGAATAGTCATTTTCTAGTAATGTTTTTCATGTATATACATTAATTTATTGGCTCACACTTACATACATATCATGTAAATTATTTCTTGTGTATAAAATTTTATATTAATAATATTATACCCTTCCAATTGAAGGAAGAATATCGACATTTATGATAAATATCCTTAACCAATTGAATGAAAATATTTAAACAATTAAATAAAGAAAATTTATTTAATATTTCTATGACCAAAATAATATTACTGATGACCCGAACCCTATGTAACTAGGTAGCACTTCCTAAATTAGAAAATGTTAAAAAAAATTTCTAATTCGTAGACAAGGGACCAAACCGAAGAAAACAAACCATAATGATTTTCTCAACCTTTCAATTTGACCAAGTTTTCGTCCTAAAAACGAGTTTTTATTTAAGCTAGTAGAATTCTGAATTTACTCGGAACCATCTTGCATTTTACTCTAGTCTCCAAATTGGTAAATTCTAGGCTAAACCTTTTGCAATGATTACCGTCCAAGCTTATGAACAAATAAATTATCAGCAAAATTGACCAAAATGACAAGTGCTGATAAAAATATACATGCAAAAAAAAATCACTTTTGAACATCATATATTATACTCAAAGTACGTATACCATTGAATTTTCTTTGTATTTCTTATACTACAAAACTTTACAAGCCTCTATTCCCCATAATTTATTCAATAGGAGGTGGACTAGACCACCTTTGTTTCACCTCTGATTTCCATCTCACCTCTTTGAGCTTTCCATCCAACCCATAGTCTCTCTCCATCACAAGGTTGATCCCTTCATCAGAGTACCAACCAACTCCAATACAAAGAATGCCATCCTTGTTAATGTCAACATAGCATGTCACGCCCCCAGGAAGCCATAGCATGGTCACATCCTGCATGTCAAGCCGCTCCTCCTCGCCAAAGTAGTCGGTGTTCTTGGGGAGGCTCCTCTTCTTTAAATTTTCCTTACAAAAGTACACGTACGGGGCAGCATTGCCTTCTTCTGCCACGCTCTCTTCATCGTACACGGGAGTTGCACCTACCTCAAAGACTTTCCATGACCCTGTTAGCTCTGATGGCTTGGTTCGTTTTCTTTGTGAAAATGGCTTTGCATCAAACTCCATATCACTGTACGTAGCAGAAATTAGTTATTTTCTTAAATTCAAGATATTGAAAATGACGAACTATAAGATCCTATTTGAATAAAGTTTACAATAACTGTAGGAGAAGAAAAATATTAAGATAAAATGTATTAAGTATTTTCCATAGATAAAATAAACTTATAAATTCAACTTTTATAGAAACTTTCTCATTTTAACTTTTCTAGAAGCTGATTTTGGCTTAAGAGAGGAGCTTAATTCATTTTGCATTTTTTTTTACTAGTGATTATTGAAATGTTTATCCAAAAGGACCTAGGTACATGCTCACAAGTCACATCAGAGATCCATGCCATATCGCATTAAATATCATTTTAACTAATTTTTATGTTCAGTTTGTTGGGTTCACTTCACATTTCCCTGCTGCAACGTATTGAATTTTACATAATGTAAGTAACAGCTCCATATTGCAAATTGGTACAATTTATAATAAAGCACATGTACCTCTGGTAATCAATGGAAGCAGGACTGACCCATTCTTCTTCATACACGGCGACTCTCAATATCTGTATATCTGAACCACCATTGATGAATTCTATGGTGTGGACAATTCGGATCCTTCTGTGGCAACCTTTAACCAAGCACTGAAAAAGGAGAATTTGTAACAAAAATAAATTATAACTCTTGCTGGTGAAATATTAGCTGAACATTACCTTTTCATAAGTTAACTTGGGGGTGGAGGGAGTTCAAAAATTAACAAATGCATGATCAGTGTTAATAGTCATTGACACCAGTGAAGGATCTATAAATATGATATTTTGTAAGAAGCATGCCAAACTTACTTGTTCGAACTTGAAAGTTGGTGAGATATAGTACTTTGTATCATTGTATTCACCCACTGGAATATCTACAGGACCTCGAGAATATGACCCGTCCTAAATTTGCAAAACTTAATCATTTATTATTTATGGTATATGATGGGAGGAACATAAACGAACTATCAGATGCTGCTGGTCATTTGGATAATAAACAACATTAGGATTTAGGCATATCACATGATCGCTTTAATTATAATTTAGGGATATTAGCTCAATACTGAAAGATTCAAGTAATATTACCAACAACAAAGCCGTATCTTACAAGATGAGGTCAACTACATGGGTCATGACACCATTTGGCAAGTTTAGAAACCAAAGTGTAGTAAACGGGATAAAAGTACACTTCTCCTTACAGAGGTATCCCAAATGACACAATCCTTTAACTCTGAAATAGTATAGTATACCATAGTCTTAATCAGCGGAATATACAATTTCTTACATGACAAAAGGACAGACGGATCCCAGACAATATTGGCAAGTGAAATAAAGGGGACAGTCCTCTCAGAGTAGCCTTCAGCTGCCAGATCAATAGAGAACTTGGAATGTAGAAATAAGCATCTTCTATTTACAACTAGGACACAGTTTGAAAGCCACAGAAGTTAATATTTTGCCAAAACTTCAAAGCATGTGACTCAATTGAGACTATCCAGAACTCTATTGGCTAACTGTACTGCATGAGCTCAGTGCAGCAGCTGACAGAAATGCAGAGCATAGAAGTTTGGTGATACTCTTCCTCCATCCCAAATCAATGAGGAAGGCATGGCAGAAAAGAGAATATACACAGGAAGGAGGTAAATTCTTGACACTACTAAGTAAGAAAAGATTAGAAGAGACAACATAAAGCACATAATAAATATGTTTTGGCAATGCAAAAAATATTTAAAAAATGTTTTTATTTAGTACTATGCAAAATTTTGGAGAGGTTTAACTTCATTGAACCAGGAAATGAGTCATCCTTTTTATATTTAAAACAGTGAGAAAAATAGTGCCTTATTCTGCAAGGAAAACTACGAGGAAAATACTTCAAAATAACTTACTTTCCATAAACAAATTCATACTAGTATGAAAAGAATCTTACTTCAAAGTAAACAAGACCTGGTTCACAGCCCATGACATCTTCTTCCATCACATCACTCCTTTTAAAGTCAAATGATTCAAATGTAGGCAAAACATGATTTATTACATTAACGCTGGATTTGTGCTGCCCGTCTTTGGCTACATTGCTGCCTTTAATATGCTGTGGTATTTCGCCATAAGGATTCAAAGTCACCCAGTTAACCTTTCTCTGGATTTGAGAAGTGCACTGACCTGAAACTGATGGTACTACCTCTATGCGGGAAAGAGTATAGCAGTCATATAGATGTTCATTCTTGCTACCTATTTCCATTGGTTCCATTTCAGCTGTGATGGGAGAAAACACAGCACCTACACCCTTCCAAATTCCACTGAGACTGCTAGTAAATGTATTCCAAATTGGTTTTATAACTGGTTCCTGAAAGATTGTCCACTCAGTCATTATAATTTTCATTGCTATTTGAACTAAGAATCATTTCTACAGTTCAGCGCAAATATTAATATACAAAGATAAACAAGTAGAAAGAAAACAATAAATTTCTACCAAATGTCTAGTTAAATTTTATCCATAAAACAATTGTTGGAATTTATTCCCTCACACAGTTTCTTCCAAGAAAGAGTTTTAAAAACAAAAGAAACATCCACATTATATATGCATTCCTTACTTACAAACTTAAAATTCCCAAACTGCTGCAAAACTCAAAAGCAAGCCCAAAAGCAATTATGTTCTGCTATACACACAGACAGATGTTACAACTCCAACAAAACGAACCACAAGTATAAAACTACTACTGAGCAGTCAAATCAATTATACTGAAATGGTATGTAAATACAAGACCTCACCAAAGCAGAAGTTCTGCTACTGATTGTCATGTTTTGTTGGGACTTCCCAAAATACTAGTGTAAGACATCATACATAGAACAGTACAGTGTATGATAAAAGCAGAGAAAACTCTGAAAGAATGTAACAGTAGGAGGATGAATGGAAAACAGAAAGAACCTGTTCTGTCCAATTGGTATAATTTGTGTGCACTTATTCCTCACTAACAGAAGCACCATTGATCTTTATTTAATACATTGCATAAAATGATTACCATTAATTCACTTGAACATATTTACTTCTGTTTGCACAATATCCTTTTACCCAACATTCACCAAAATGACCCAAGGATGTTGTTCTTGTTTGCTTCCCTTCACTTACACCAGAAGAATTATTCAATTCTCAAGTCTCTCTTGAGCACTTATTCATTACATTCATTTTAACCCTACTTAATCAATTTATATGTCCTCAACTAACTCCCTCATACAATGTTGCCATCTTCTATCAAAGTAAGAACAAACATACAAATACAAAGGGTGAAGAGTAGAGAAAAAACTCTATTCCCCACAAAAGCAAACTGCCAACAAATATCAGAAAGCACAATATCCACTATTTTAAACTAGTATGTTCACACAGAAGGCACAAGCATAAGATACCAAGCATTATTCATGTTTCTCTATCCACAATCATACACTACCTACTTATTACTTTCATTGTTAACAAAATCTCAGCATTCATATACATTCATAGTCCATTCACCAACCCAAGCACAATTTCAGGAGGGGGGAAATGTTTCCATTTTCATCCATAAACCTACCCAACCCAACCCCCATATCAATTCTCTTAAAAATAAAAAAAAAATCTTTTCAATCCTTTTCTATTGCTACTAAATCTTTGAACTTTTTAATATTTACAAAAAAACACCCAAACTTAGTCCTAATTTCTACGGATCAAACAAAAGGGTTTTACCAAAGTCTCTCAAGAACAATGAAGAAGATGGATGAACACTAAGAACAAAACTTCAGAAATCAACACCATCATTGAAACTGGCCACAAGCATGGAATCAAGAATTGAAGCACAAATAAAAATCTAATAGTAATGACGCAAATAAAACAAGATGCACCGAATAGGAATTTAACTCACAATATCTGCAAGCAACATGGATTCAAGAATTAAAACACAAATAAGAATCAGCCAACAAAATGAATTTGCACAAACATAGTGGTGCCAACAGCAATTAAAGGCATTAAGGCACAAGGAAATTACTAAGCAATAAAGACAAATGAAGAATTCCAGATATTGATGCACCAATCAGAATCGGATCTAGATTTTAACCGCGACCATGAGCACACAATTCTGAAGCAATTTGATGTTCCAATCAGATTCACATGACTCAACTATATAACAACATAGGCTCATCGAACAAAAATGCTCCGATTTCAGGAACAAGTTGACGCAAGTCAAAACAAACACAATTCGGACTTCAAACAATGCCACAATTCAAATGGATTATAAGTTAAGATAAAGATTCGCCACTTTGAATTATGAAATTCAAAGATAAGACCAAGGGTAGTTCCTAAGAACCAAGAGAGAGTTTCCTCTCACAAAGCTTCAAAGCTTCATTTCAAAATGAGTCAAAACTAAATACAAAGTCAACATTTTTCCTATTATACTTGTTTTTAATCCGCTAAAAAAGGATGGATATATATATATATATATATATATATATATATATATATAAGTTAAACGGTACCATAAGTACCAGTGAAGTTTCATATAAGATATACTAACAAAAAACAGCTTGTCTCTCTACTTTCAAATACCAGATCAGGTACAAAATGGTTACAAGACATTTATAGCATTAAATAACCATAAATGAGATATAACCATTCTCTTTTAACCCAACAACCAGTCATAAATGCTAGCTATATCAGTTCCCGTTGTTAACCATAATTTCCCATTGCAGCAAATAATTCCACCTCTTAAACAGAGCACGACCCCAACAATTCACCCTCTTCCCGGCCAAAATAAATAATTGGTACTGCATGAAGCCCTTCCTCATCATAAGTCATATCTCAGGATATTGCAATCCCGATCCTCTACACCATCTGACTTCATCACTCACGTACCTGCGCCCCCTCTCCACCTAATAACCTCCTTCACTTACCCAATAAGCATATGCCTGGACTGATGCTCCATTGGACAAAAGAGTAGGAAAATGATTTATCAAATGACTTGATCCATGACCAAGTATAAAACAAAATCTCCTGCACTATTTTATCTTTTTGAAATTGTCCTCTATTCATCATTATATTGTTTCTGTTGTTCCAAAGAACCCAAACAATACAACACCAAACCAACCTCCACCTTTCCTGATTCTCTTTATTTCCAATCATCAATACATGCTGCCAGTAATGTGTTCTCATAGAAGAAGGAAATGCAGTTTTTATATCTAGCCATGAATAGCAACTTTTCCAGACTTCGTCTGCCTTCCGACACCATATCAAAGAATGCTCCAAGGATTCATCTGGATTTTGACATAACACACACCTTAATACACCTTCATCCACAACAATATTCCTCCTAGCCAAATTATCTCCACTTGATAGTCTATTTCGCCTTAACCTCCATAAAACAAGTTAATTTTGGAGGAACTTTCAACAACCAAATGTCATCCAAAGTATTGAGCAAGGAATCGTCACAATTTGGAAAAGAATTCCTGTCACATAGAGTCAAATATGAAGATTTAACAAGATAGTTCCCGGTTCAATCTTGCTTCCATATAGCTTCACTTAGCATCAAACTCAGCCTCTCCACCACCTCCCTCTCCCACACAAACCATTCCCTACACCACCTAAAATTCCACCTCCAAACCTCCTCAACCCACTACCCCATATTTATGATGCACTCCGTCTTTTTGAATGGGTTTAGTTATAATCTAGGGATCTCATTAGCTAAGGATTGTTGTCCCACCCAATGATTGCACCAAAAAAGGACTTTATCACCCTTTTCCACTTTCCTCACTACCATATAGTCAAACCATTTAGATTCATTTGATCCTCCCCAAGATTTACTCAAGTCCCTCTACCAAATGGAAGATGTTTTTGATACCTTTCTTTTTGCAAGACCTCTCCACACTCCATAAATAGACTCTAACACCTCACACCATAATCCTCCCAACTCCCTCATGAGCTCCCACCTCCATTTCGCCAAAAGAGCATCATTAAATAAAAAAATATTTTTAATCCCAAACGCTCCTCCCACTTTAGGTAAACATATAGTATCCCAACTTTCCCAACAAAGCTTGTTTTTTCCCTCCTCACAACCCCACAATAAATTACTTTGTATTTGTATAATACTCTTACCCACCCTTTTAGGAATTTTAAAAAAAAGACAAAAAGAACAAAGGACAACAAGACAAAACGAAATTTATAAGACACTCTACACGCCATAGACAACACTTTATGCTCCCAACAATACAATTTCCTAGAAAACTTTTGGACAATAGGTTTCCAAGTGTCAACTAACCTAGGTTAGCACCAATAGGAATCTGTAAGTAAACAAAAGGCAAAGATAAAATTTTGCATTTCAACAAATGTATATACTTCTCTGTGTCTACTAAAGGCACCCCTATAGAACCAAAACAACTCTTGAAAAATTTAATATGAGCCCCTCTCAACATACATTTGATCGCCACTACATTGGAAAGTGTAGCCTCTCCCATGAAGATGGTGTCATCCGCATATTGTAAGATGTTTATCAGTACCTTATGTTCGCCCACAAGAAAACTCTCAAAAAGATTCTTCTTTGCCATTTGACACAGACCCAACCTAAAGTCCACCAAGGGCCCATTTGACACATAGGCCCAACAAGCTAAACACAAAATTACATAAAAATAAAAAGCCCAACACCAAAATTACACAATTCCCTAATCTACTATTTGACTCCAATGTAGCCTCAAGCCTCCTTTTTTAGACCTCTATCACCCAGAGAAATCAAAAGCTAACAATTTTGCATCAAAATTGCAAATTCAAAGAGACCCATTGAGGAAATGGGTGCCTGAGTCTGAAGAACAGTATCAACCTCCAACAACATAGTATTGTTAACAAAATCTCAGCATTCATATACATTGATAGACCATTCACCAATTCAAACACATATTCAAAGAAAAAAAAAGGGTTCCATTTTCACAATAAACCTACCAAACCCCAAACAGCCACATTAATTCTCTTCCCTAGACAAAACAAAAGCCAACAACTTTGCATCACATTGCAAATTCAAATTGACCCAAGTGAGGAAAAGTGTACCAGAGTCTGAAGAACAGTCTCAATCTCCACCAGCATAGCCCTAGAGATAATAACCCTTCCACCCTTTGGGCCCTTCCTCTTCACCACCCTCCTCCCTCTCTGCCTCCTCCTTTTCTCCTTCTGAGAAGAAGACGCCTTGGCAAGCTCATTGTCAATACTCCACATGTTGTCCTTGTTGCCCCTCACCCTCACACCCTCTTTGGGGGAACCATTCCTCTTGTGATTGTTGGGCCTGTAAGCTTGAGCTGTTATAAGCCTCGTGGAACATGATGGCTTGGGCGAGAAGCCAATAGAGGGAAGGGAATTGTGGGTGGAAGAGAGGGTGTGGTGGAAGCCAAGGTGGTGGTGGTATGTGGTGAAGAAGTTATTGTTGAGATAAAGGGAAGAAGAAGATTGCATGTTTGTGACTTGTGAGCTAGGAATTTAGATGCTACACAAAACCAATTTTTTTTGGAGCTTTAGCTGGTACAAAGTAACCTAGTAAAGTGCACGGTGATTAACAATTAGCATTAGCAAGCAAAAACGAAAAAGTGTTTTTTTGTATAAATGAATAAATAAATTGTGGGTACATTTTTTTCTTTTTCAGATCAGCAATAAGAATACTTGAGACAGAATATTTATTTGGGAAATGCTTGATTATCTCACACTCATATGACCAAAGGTCAACAAATACATTAGATAGGACGGAGCAGACTGCAACCCTCTGACCAAAACAACTACAGCAGCAGAGAGACGAGAGATACAAAATATATAAATTGTGGGTACATGACTACATATGTAAAACTAATTAAACATTTTTCTCTTCTGGGAAATAGTAACATCTATTATCTATCTATTTATGTTCTATTCTATTTGTTTATATTTAAGGAAGGTTTTATATAAAAGGCAGGTGCCACATGGCAGCCTCATATTCATTCTCTTTGTATTAAATGTAATCAATCCAATTTAATTTTTTATGCAAAATAATAAATAATAAATACAATCAATTTCATTTTTTTATATGATATAGTAATTAACAATTCTAATTAAATTCATCCATTAAATCATGAAATCATAAATGAATTTTATCAATGTTTCAAATTTTATGCAATGTTAATTATAATTATGTAATTATGATTTTTTTTATTAATAACGTGTACTTTTAACCCAATGTTATCAGACTCTAACCAGTCATCGACTCGGTCAAAGTAATGGGTCACTAGCCTTGGCAAAACGGGCCAGGCCCGACGGGTCGGCCCGTGTAACCCACAAAAAAATGTGGGTTGGGTTGAATGTTGAAGCCCACATTGAGTAAACGGGCCAGGCCAGCCCACCGGGCCATAGCCAACAAAAAAAAAACCCACACACTCCAATGTCCACGCACGCTTCAGAGTTCAGACCTTCAGTGACAGTGAGTCATTGTTTTGCTTTGCTGGCTGCCTCTAATAAAAACAAAAAAAAAAAAGATAATAGTTAAGGTTGTGCGTGGTTCACTCACTTCTCAATTCTCACACCTCAGTACCTCACCTAGTCACCTTCACGGCTTCACTATGTAGCTGTGCTGTGGAGTGTGGAGAAACGAAAGCGAGACTCGAAAGGGAAGCTGAGTTTGAAGACTCGAGAGTAAGAGACGAGAAAGAAGTGTTGCTTCCAGCACGGCGTGACAACGAGACCTCACCTTTGCACCCTCACGAGCTTTCGCCTGGCGCCCCTACAGTGACCGTCGACCGTTGCGAGCTTCCGTCTGGCTCCTGCAGTGACCGTCTCAGGTTTTTTCTCACCGTCTCCTCTACTTTTGTTTCTGAGCTTAGCCGTTTGAAAGGTTCAGTTTTTTTGGCGAGGGGTGTGGGATTTTCTGGTGATTCCTTGGTGAATTGAGTTTGGGGGAATTCTTGATTAACTAATGCAAAGGTCTTTAATCAAAAGTTTTACTGGATTTCGCGTTTATTTTTTTTTTTCAATTTTTTGCCTTATTTGAAGTACCCTGTTCATTTGCTAATATTTGAATAATGAAATTGTTAGTGTTTTCCTCTTGAGTCAATCACCAGGCTTCCTAATTCACGTAGGATTCTTATATGATAATAATTGATGAGTTATGAGTTTTGATTTTGAAACTTTTTTGCTGACAGAACCCTACATATGATGTCATTGATGATTATGTAAGCCTACAATTGTCTCTCTTAATCTCTTTTCTATTTATGTGGATGGATCTTGAAATACTTTATTCAGTTTATTGTTTTCCATATTTCTTGTGATTCCTATTTTATGGAAGCAGACAACCAGTGAAAGGTTCAAGTTGTCCCCTACTATAATTAAATAAACCAAACCCAGATCCTCCCTTTGATTATTCAAGTTCCCATAAAAAAAGTCCATGACTTGTTAGGAGTAAAGTAGACCGAGCATGAGTGTGTGTTATTGTGTTTGAGATTTGGGGTTGATATTTTTTGGTGAAGAAAAAAACAAGATAAAATTTATTCTTTTAAGATTCTGATAACTATCTTATCCTTTTTCTTTCTTTAATTTTTTAATATACTTTGGTGCTTTTCTGAGAGTGTAAATGTCAGAGAAATTTTTTTGCTAACATTTAATTTTGGGAAATGGGTTAGTGAATCTACCGTCACCGTAATGACCGTATTATGCATGGAATAGCAAACCTCTTGAGCAATCACATCTTACTATTGGTGGCGCCCTGGATTAAAATGTTTAAATACTAAAAAGACATTTATACATATATTTGAAAGGCTAAGTTCTTCAACTTGCTAATTTGGGTTTGATATTTAGAAAAACCTTGGTAAATTCACTGAATATGTTTCATCCGTGCTTGTGTTGTTTTATCAAAAAGTTTGTTTTTTTATTTTTTATTATTGTTATTGATAATAATGAGTTTTTGGGTTAAATTTATTGGTGTGCCACATTTTCCAAGGCCTATAGAAAATTAATTTGAGAGTTAGAATATTATGTGCTTCTTTGAGAAATTAAGTAGTAAAAATCTAGCTTGCTTGTATGTTGCCTTGTTGGAACATGCCACAATTGTGAAAATCTTAGCATTACATGATGCCAATAAAAAAGTAAAAGTAAAAGTTCATAGGCTGATTTTTTTTTATTATTATATTTTTAATTTTTTAAGTGGGCTGGTGGACTGGCCCATTAACCCACTTTAAAGTGGGGCGAGCCAGGACTTTCAGCCCACTTTGCAAAAGTGGACCATCCCGGCTCGGCCCATTTTTTTAAGTGGGGTGGGCCAACCCGGCCCATTTTTAGTGGGTTGGCCCACTTTGCCATCCCTATGGGTCACTAGGTAAGGAATCAATCCAGTAAGTTAATAATTGACCTACATGATTTAGTTTATATTAAAAAAAATATTAAATAATTCATACAACAAAAACAACAAAGCCTTATCCCACTAGAAGTCGAGTACATGGATTACACATGGCATTTGGCAAAGCTAAAAACCAAAATTTTAGAGATATTATTGAGTCATATTAAATAATTCATAACTTGTAAAAGTATGCAACCTTATTCACAATGAATTTGTTATGTTACTTACAATGCACAACCTTGCTAACAAACAAAACTGGTGGTGTTCTATATTCTGGAAATACAAACAGTAAGTAGAGCATAGAACTGGATCCTAATTCGTAACAACTTATGTTCTTAACAGTTGGGAGTGTTCATTTTTCTACTCAGTATTCCTGCATGCAATACTAATGTTGACTTTCATTTTCGTTTTCACACATCAATATCATTCAGAATCACTAGACACTATGAGACTTCAATTATCTTAAAACCAATTCATAAAATAAATTCAAATTCAAATAATACAATATCAGGAAGAATAAAACTGCACATCTCAAATCCAAATATAAAACAAAAGGGTTCAAAAATATTCAGAACCACATAACATACAATTGTAATAGAGCAGTAACTTACATCATAATTAATAAGGATTCAAACTTTTTTCGAGAAGGGTTCAACAGAGGGGTTCGAGAATTTTCAAACAGAGCAAAACAGGAGTTCGAGAACTTTCAAACAGAGCAAAACAGAAGGGTTCGAACAGAGCAAAACACAGAATGTTGGTTTATTTTGATTGACTAAATCAAAACTCATAAGGTGGTCCACTCACCTTATCTTCTTAAGATTAAGTTGTTGCTAATCTTATCCCTTATTTTTAGCAACTAAGCCCACGTTTTATGCATATAAAAAACAATCTCTTTGATGGGAAGAAATTATAAAAGGAGATGTGTACTATGGCCAAGGTCCCTGTGCTTGCTATCTGAAAATCTCAATACACCATCAGTGAGTCATAGTGAAAGCATAGAAGATCCTTAAGGCAAAAGTCAGATTAGTTTGGAGACTCATAAATTGTTTACAGATTACTTGGATCACGGATAACTGTAAATCATCTTCAGAGCAAGCAAGAATAGCAATGGCGAGAGGTATTTGTGATCTTAATTTTTTTCGTACTTAATCTAATTGCTTATGTTGTTTGTGTATAAGCATGATTAGATTATTTAGTTTTTCTTACATTTGGTATCAGAGCCCGTTTTTGTTGAATTGAGGGGGAGCAACTTGAAGAATCAAGCAACATTCATGTGTTGGACGTTTTGGCTTTCAACATGATTCAAGAATGAAGACTGAAGATTGTGATTGAAATGTAAAAGGAAAAGAAAGCATTCTGATGATCCAAATATTGATTGCATATCATTCATTCATCATAAAAGCATTGCATCATTTAGATATTAA
>PYAF01001076.1:414551-430486 GCA_007407185.1 Glycine tomentella | reverse complement strand
CAATTCTGCATTAATTATAAGATTTTTAATTTTTTGTCTAAAAAATAAGCTTTATTTTAATTTTCTTAATATGATTTATATTTATATTATTTTAAAATTATATGTTTTAAAATACTTAATTTTAATTTGTTTATGTAATTCTATGATTCAGTTATACATAATGTAAATATTGATGCATTATATCAATAACTAAGTATGTTGGTGGTAATTGCAAGGCCAATGAGAGGCTCTGAATTATTTAAGTCCTCTATTTTCTTATACTTTGTATAAAACATTGATATTGATTATCAATTAGAATTATTAGGAAATAAATGTTATTATGATGTGATATATTATTTCTTATTATTTTCATTTTCAAGATTAGATAGTCGTAAATTAAATATCATCCTATCGTTTAATGCTACATTGATCTTTTTTGTAAAAGAATGTTTTACATAAAACATTTTTTTACACAAAGATCATACAAGAATTCGCTCCACCACCATATCAATTTAATGAATAGGAAGATGTTGCAAATTGGTCAAATTTTATTGGATGTTTGTATAAAAAAGATTATTTACACTAATAAAATACATAAATTAAATTCTAAAAATATTCTATACTCCACTAAAAATATTAAATTATATAAAAAGATTACATTCTATTTTAAATAAATGAATTGCTTCTAAAATATTATTGAAATATTCGTAATTATTGTGTTTGCTGAAAATAGTTTTTTAAAATTATAATTGATTACCCACATTTTATTTTATATTAACTATGTTAATGGATAAATTGAATGAATTTGTAATTTATATATTGATGGTGAAATGTAAGAGATACTTAATTATAATACTTGTAATTATTGTTTTTGCTTATAGTAGTTTAATTTCTCTTAAATTAAGTTAATTATCCAAACCTCATTTGATAAATTATATTAAACTAAACTTTCAGCATAAACTTTGCCGAGAACCTTAAAATTTCGACACACCACACGAGTCTAAGAATAAGTTGATTAAGAATATGTTTGAATACAATCAGAAGTATTTTGAGAATTTTTTTATTAAAAAACATTTTATATTTTCAATAGAAAAACTTTAAAAAATACTTATAAACAGATCTAAGTCTTTATCCTATAGATTACACATAGTCCTAATCAAGTTGAGTAGTTGAGTTTAAATTTAAATAAATAATTCTATCAAAATTTTAAAATCCAACAAAAATAAAAATAAAATTATTCCAATTCATTTTATGAACATCACCTACTAATTATTCTTCTAATTGTTAATTTGCGGACGCGGATGACCTATCACTCATGTCCAAAATTTGCTATCCAAGCGTTGTGATTGTTAAGAGATCAAATTGTCTTCAATTTTGTTTGGATATTTTATGATTGCAATAAATAATATAAGAGATTGAAGAACGTAATGATCCGAGATTATTATTTTTTGGTGGCTTAATGACCCGAGATTCTATAACAATAACAATGGGATAACTCCATCTTCATGTCAGAAAAAAAAAAAAAAAACAAACTCCATCTTTATCTATAAGATCAGTCATTAATGATATACTTTGTTTGCCTTTCAAAAAAACAAAAGTCTCATGGGCAATTAACTAATTATGAAGATTTGGATTCAATTAAACTAGCATTTAATTTATGTACTGGACAGCATAAACAATTTTTTATATAAAATTTAAAATTTATAATACATAAATATTATTGAATATATAAATTATATTTTATATTTATAATAAATAATTTAAATTGTGATTTATTTTTTCTAAAAAATTAAATCAGATATTAATTTTTTTTTTGTTAGTTGCGGAGGTAACCTGTAAAATGCATTTTTTGGAATGGGATAAAAGATTGTTGATAATGCCTAACAGATAAAATAGAATGAGATCTTTATATCAGGATTTTAATTTATAGGATAGGAGTAAATATATTAAATATTTAAATATTCTTTAGACTACCAACTAACTCTACTTTATCACGTCACTAATTTAATTTTTTGATGATAATTATTTTAAAAATTACATTTAAAGTAATTTGTAATTAATTAATTATGTAAAAAAATTCCACATCTATCAAAAAAATAAATCCTAAATAATTAAATGTTGACTAGGATAAGCTTTAAATCTTTAGAGAAATAAAAAGAAAAAGGTTAAAAATTAATTTTTTTCTAGATCACAAGTATTTTTCACGAAAGATAATCATATTTGAATTAAATATAATTACTTGATAAAATTATTCCTTTAAATATTTAACACAATTATATACTTAAGATTCTATCTAAATCTTTTTTCTTTAAAGTTAAAATAATTTCACATTAATTTGTTCATGTATTTGGTGGTGGAATAAATCTAAATAAGTCTATATCTTTTTTTCTTTAAAGAAATGAAGAAAATAAAAATAAAAAATACTAAATGATACGGAAAACAAGAGAACTATTATAATTCAATCAACCTATAGAAAATCTTATATATGTACATGTTAAGACTCATTTTGTGTTAACATTAATGTAAAAAAAATCTGCCAAAGTATATACCCATTTTCTTGTGACACTTTCTTTTTCTTAGTTGATTTACAATATTCCAACACAATGTTTGCTCTTTCTCTTCGTAAAACTCATTTCTCAGTATGAGTTTTTTTTTTTTTTTTTTTTTTTACACGAAACTTGCACATACACAATTTAATGACTCAACGCAAACTTTTTTTTTTTTTTTTACATTAAGACTAAAATAAAATAAAATCATATTAACTATAGAGACCAAAAAATTATTTAACCTTAAATTACAAGAATGAATTGCAAATCTAAACAGGGGACATGAAATGCGTTAGTTTGAAAACAAACACCAGGAATCCTGAAAACTTCATAAATATTTTTCATACTCTAGTTTCACAGTTGATCTTCCAGAACTCCTAAAAAAAACAGTTGATCTTCCAGAAGTGCTAATTTGAATCCACAAGTGCGTCGAATGAAGCATATTAAATTTGACATATTCACAAAGTCCCATCTGGGATTATGATTCTCCTAGTATAGATATTTCTCTGTATGCATTTCTAGCTGAAAATGCTCATTTTTTAAACAAACATGTGTACTGCTACTTTATGCAACATGCATGAACACTGCTAACTCCTCCACACCGTCTCAAATCTCAAACACGATATAGCTTTATGACTTGGTCTATCTTAGCTCGACATACAGGGCAACCCCATTTCTTTGATTTCACCTCATTCAAGCAAGACATGCATCCAGCAACATGGCCACAGGGTATGCATGCCCCTTCTGCTGGAGCATCTAAACATATCACGCATGATGAACCACTTCCACCGGCATTTTCTTCTCCTTTAGGAAGCTTCTCAGCATCTGGAGATGCCATATCAACAGGGCTTAAATCAATTGATGGATACTGAATGGGACCATCTGCTGGAATCTCATTGGCGATTGGTGCAGCCGATGGATTCAAATCCAAAGCACTAGCATTCACATGGCTTTGGAGGTGCTGAGTATTGCCATCTAGGTTAGCTTCTTGTACCAACTCAATATCACTTGTATTTGGATTTCGTGTGCCAAGAAAACCATGATTGCCTGTATTCACTGCACTGCTTGAAGAGCTTGCTTCAAAGCTTGGCTGTGTATCAGGAAAGGGTGGCCTCTCCTGCATGGCAGACTGAAGGGATGCACTGATGGCCATAGCCAACTCTGTGTCTTCTGCATCTGGTGGTGCTGTGGGTGGACCTGTAGGCACGTTGTTTTGCAAGAATGCTGGACTTGCCTGCAAGATCAAAAGAATAATGCATCATGCAATGATCAAGGAAATCATGCATCAAAATTCAAAAGTTCATTATCTGCAATCCTTTGTAAACATTTTGGGAGTTACAAATGAACTAAGGTGGGATAAAAAAAAAATTGCTTTTAATAATGGAAAGCAAAAAATAGAAATTGGATAGAAAAAAAATGTCTGTCAATAAATAAAGGAAATTAAAAAAAATGAAAGTGGCTGTGATAAATGCTTTGAAGATTTGAATTGACACTGATATGAAGGTCATTTGCCAGAGGAATAAACAGCACCAACATTCAGATGAAAAGGGAATCCAAATGTTTTTACCATTCTGACTAAACTAAAGCAAAGAATGTTTGCACTTTGCACCATGTTTTTGATTCTCATAAAAATAACGAGATAGAGAAATCTTCCACGATTAATTCCATGAAGCAAATGACATTGTGATTTTCAATGAGAAAAAGATCCCTCCATCTTTTAGTATCACCTTAATAGAACATCAAATGCTGCGTGAGCAAATTGCAGAAAATTTAATTTGACCACTCAATAACTTTTTAAAGGATAAGTTTACATATCTAGGATCAATATTTACAAAATGATGAGGAAATTAATGAGGATCTAATACAAGATACAAGCGGGATGGCTAAAATGGAGAAAGACACTAGGGATTATTTGTGATTGCAAAATACCTACCAAGCTTAAAGGAAAATTTTATCATATTGCTATACGTTCAGCTATATTATATGGTGGTGAGTGTTAAAGGGACAAGGGAAAAAGGTGAGAGTAGTAGAAATGAGACTGTTAAGATGGAAGTGTGACCACACAAGAAAGAACAAGATACGAAATGATTGTATACAATGATATATTAAGTGATTGGGCATGTACAAAGTGTTCGGTATCGAGCAATCACACAACAATCGAGATAGAAAGAGAGAAAAGGGAAGAAGAAAACAACACACAGAGTCTACCTTGGTTCATCCAATGTGGGCTACGTCCAGCTATTCACTATATTTCCTCATAGATTCGTACAATTGCACTAAGATTACAAGGAAATATAAAGGCTTAGAAACCCTAAGCACTGTAGCTATTCATGGGCCCAAGTCCAAGCTACTAATAATAAAACACAAGGCAAGGCCCCCGTGCATATCTTCTGAAGGCACAGTATGAGTCATACCCAACACAAAGAAGCCACTAAAAGCATCAACGAAGAGAGTAGATTGCATGGTTTATAGTAATGTGAAAAAGGGGAGAAGGAGACCAAAAAGGACATTTGAGGAAGTTGTTAAGAGGGATCTCATGGTGAATAATATCTTTGAAGATTTGATTTTTAACCAATTTGAATGACGTGATATAATCCATGAATCTCACCTAGTAGTATAAGACTTTGCTATTTGTAAAAAAAAAAAAAATCCAACTACCCAGAGAAAACACAATTTACCTATATTATCCTTAAATGTCATGTGAAAAAAAATCCAACGTCATGACATTTGATCCCTACCTCTTTAATCATACAATCATAGCGAGAAACTAAGCTGAAGTTATCCTTAAACCCAAAATTTCAGCAACACACCATTGACATTTAAGTTATCTTAATGACTTTCTTCTTCGGAAAAAAATCAATACTCCTCCTTAGGGATTAACATTTAAGTTACATATAGACAATTATCACGTACTACATTCCAATTTCCAAAGAAAAGCTCTCAAAAAACAGAGAAGAGTGATTTTACAGTTACTGTTTAAGCAATGCAAAGCTTACAATCATAATAGAATCAGTGTACATAGCATGTGACATACCTGTGGAATTCCTTTGCAGGCATTAGAAAACCATGTAAGTTGTTGCTTGTCATTCTCACTTGCAGGCCCAAGTTTAACGCGTGCTTCTATAAGCAGACAAAATACGACAATGTCAAAGCCAGTCAAGAAGAAAACATTGCTTTTATGAAAAATCATAGTTGTCAAACTCTTGAATTACCTCCTAATCTTTATTCCCTAAGGAGTTTAAGATGTTAGGACAAAAACAAAATTAAATCTTGCAAACTCACTTTTTTTTCTCCCAAACTCATTCAAATTCAAGTAAACTTTGCCAAAAATCAGATAACTCCAGATTAAACAGCAAGTTTTCAAGTTAGGATTTTCTCATGATTTGAGACTCAAAACACACAGCTTTCTTCAATTTTGTTGTCTACTTCTGTAGAATTGCTTCTATTCTGTGAGTTGTATTGAGTTTATGCAGCTAATTTATGTTTTTTTTTTATCTTTCATTCTTTTCCTTTTCTATTTTTAGTTTATGAAGCTAATTTTATGTTTTTTTTTTTTATCCTTCGTTGTTTTCTTTTAGTTCTGTTTTATTGAACAAGGAAGCACTGGACTAGTATAACATAACAGTTGGTTCCAGAATTGAGATATGTTTTTTCATTTCATTACTTTTGTTTGCTTTATTATGTTGACTATTCAATATTGATTATGGACATGCCATTTAATTATATTTGGGTACTAAGATATATTTTCTAAATGAATTTTTAAAGCATGTAAACTTCTATAAAATTAGATTCAAGTTTAATATTCCCCATGAGTTTACCCAACTTGAGTTTGACAACCTTACAGGAAAGGAGAAAGAACACAGTATAAGAGAGTACTAGTAATGCGATCAACAACTGTCACTGACGGATCAGACTGGTGAAGCTTTGGATCTTGTAAATCAGCATTCCACAGTCCAATAACGGTATGTGGTTGTGGGTCCTGCTTGTTTAATTTCATGAATTAGAAAATACATGCAAATATATATAATGATATGTAAACAATATTAAGAAAAGCCGTAAAGCACCAACTCTAAGTCTAATGTGATAATTTTAAGTGCAAACGTATATTGTTAAAAGCATTTCAATGTTCCTATTATAGTTTTTTTGCCCAAATTGTAGAAAAGTAAAATGATTTAGTATCTCGAATATCTTCACTTTAACGAAAAATAAACATGTTATCTTCTGTGTGTTGTGGATGTATGGAAAAATGATTAACTATGGAATACCTGCAACCTAGAATATATGGCAAGCTCCAGCTTGTAAGGTTTGGCAAGAGTACGGGAGCCAACTGGTAAAACAACCACCCAACTGAAAATAAAATTAATCAACAGTGAGCATAATCACCAGTTTTGTACGAATAAAAAGTTCATCCATAAAACAATTGAAAAAACTAGTCTGCTCTGCAGGTTGTGTGAATGCAAGCCCATCCATTAAGCAATAAAGCTAGAACTAGCCATAAAATAGCATATGTAAAAGTGAACTTAGATGCTCCAACAATATGCCACATGATACCCACACTTTTTTTGATACCAACTGAGGAGCTAGTACTTCTAGAAACCCAGGTCCATGAAACTCGCATAGCCAACCGGAGAACAAGCATAGATGACTCTACAAGCCAAGAAATCATCATTGGAGGAACTTAGATGCTTCAGGTATCAAGATAAAGAGAAGGAATTAATGTTACATTAAAAAAGTTTTGTACCTCAATTGTACGAACAACATTGCTGTGTCCTTTGGCCCTGGCAACCTCAAGAGCAGTTAGACAATCATCATTCAAGACTAAAGGATTGGCTGCAAAGTTGATCAATAAATCCCATATAAATAACATTCATTGGAGTTTCAACAATTCAAATGAATGAAAATAGTCACGTTTTGCATATTATAGACACTTGACCATACCTCCATGCAAAAGAAGTAACTTAACAATACTATCAAAGCCCCTTTTAGCTGCATGGTGCAGTGGAGTCCCACCATGACGACCTAAACAACAGTTGAAAATTGAAGCCAACGGATGAAGCAAAAGCAAATCATAAATCAAATTCATTGTTCAATTTCCAATACAATTCTTGTTCCGGAAAATTAAGGATGGCAGCAAAGACAAGCAAGACAACCATCTCAACTAAGGAATCTACAGGCCATGTAAACATCTAAAACAAGACACCTCATTACCAGAAAACTCTAGGATTATATTACTTTTACTACCAAGTATTAAGTTTTATCAAATGGCAATTTACCACAGCATTCCTGTTTCTCAGAAATTGTAATAATTTAATTCCAATTCAAATTCAAAGCAGTCACCACCATTTCCCAATAAGCTAATTAATTTAGTCTGAAACCATAAAAAAAAAAAACGAAAAGAGAACAATACCAGGACGAAATGCATTGATATTGGCTCCAAGTTCTATCAAAGTTTTGGCAACATTATAAAGCTGAGGATTCATACAAGCAACAATCAAGGGGGTCTTCGCATCTTTGTCCCTCCACTGCATCAAAGATCAACACAATCATCTCAATCAACACAAATATGCAACCGATCCAAACCCAGAATCCTCATTCCCTTAACCACCACAATAACAAAAATAAAATTAACATTTTGCACGGAAATTTTGGCACAGTTCCATTACCTCTAGGCCTGCACCTTCTCTGTGAAGGGTTTTGATTCCTTCGGCGTTCCCATAACTGACTTGCTGATAGAGCAACTCGTCTTTGGATTGCCCTTGCCCCATCGGAATTCAGAAGCAAATTAGAGTTTTTTTTTTTCTTTGAGTTTATTTATAGATTTCTCAGAAATATGAAACGCGTATTCTGGTATAAGGGGAAGGAAAATTGGGCCTGAATTAAATCAGAATTTTTCCAGGAAAATTATAAACTTTCCTGGAAAATGTATATAGCAGTGTAAGGTAACAGATAGTGATTAAATATGAATATGATAATGGATTATGGAGGAAGAAAAAGAAAAAGAATTATTATCGGCAAATGTGTGGGGCTAAAAGTGTAAATAACCAAATACGGAAAATGAAAATAATAATATTTTATTTATTTATATTGCAAAACCAACCGCGTTAACACTAGTGATAGTGATGGTTTTCTTAGGAAAGAAGGAATAGACGCAGCAGCGTGCGTACATATGCACTGAACTGAATTCATCTCAGTCCAGTCAGGGACAATTGATAAGATTTTATCAAAATGACAAAACATGGTAACAGAGTATCTCAATCTTTTACAAATTCTGTTCTAAGCTGTTCATGATTAATAATTATAGTATTTTTTTTCAATAAAAAAACTCATATTTTTAACTTTCTATTCAAACACGCTCTAAATCTTAGAATTCATGTTGCCAGCTTAATCAAAGAATGCATACTTAATAATGAATTGACTTCGATGAACCCGAAAATAACTTTCAACCACCTAGCACAAGCACATATGACCAAATATGAAGACAGATAGTAGCTCATACCAATTCTTCGTACAGATGGATTACAACAATTAATTTTATTAAGAGGGAATCGTTGTTTATTTTTTATTGGAATGCGCAAGGTTGACGTAATGATATATAGTCAATCAATTTTTTGTGATTTTAATTTTCAACTTTGTCACTCCTTATGCCAAAGATTATTCTTAATAATATTATTATTTTTTTTCATAAAGAAGGTAATTCGGTATTTATTAAAAAACATTAATATTATACATATATTTCAAGATTTTTTAATATTTTTAAAATCATATGATGGGTCAACATATTGACCTACACACAAGCGGATGCGAATCAATGTGTCTAGCAGACTAGTTTATCTCGTCTCATTTTTGGCCGATCAAAGACGGAGCGAGCCAAACTGAGGTGGATTGACTAGCATTGTCATCCCTATAAAGAATATCTCAACCTAGCTTGCTTGAAGATTTAAATATATTTTTATGTTTTTGTAAATATAAATTTTGTCTAGTTTTATAATTTTTATTTTAAAATTTTCATATTTTTAGGAGTTTAATGATAATACATTTAATATCGTCAATATAAATATAATCACCAATCATTATTGATATATATTTTAATATAGTTTTACAAAAGTTAACAAACTTACCATTCTCATACATGATGATATTTTTTCTCATATTTTAATGTTCTTTTCTACTTTTTCATTAGTTTTGGTTAGTTAAGTGTGCACATGTGTAACAAAATAAAAACATCAATTAAGATAATTAAAGTAATAAAAAATATTTCAAATTAGCTTGAAGAAAAAGAGTGAAGTCATATAAAATAGTTCATATAACTTTTAAAAAAATTATTATAAAATTAATAAATTTATTATATATTATAATTTATGATCAAATAATATTTTAAAATTATTTTATATTATTAATACATATTCATTAAAATTTTAATACTGAGCATGATACTATCCAATGATCAATATTTAATATTTTCATCGTGATTTGATCTTTCTTTTTTCTTTTTCCTTTTCTATTTTTAACTTTTTGCATAAGAGACCTCTTGTGCAAAGCAATATAGAGAGCTATTTTTATTTGCTGAATTATATACAGAGCTATTAGTCATTACGGGGAGATATATTTGTGTGCATTTTTTTTCTCCTCATTTTAACATTGTTATGCAAACATATCATGTGTGTTGCTATTTTTTTTTATATATAGAATTTTACTATTATCCTTCTTATAACTCTTACTTATAATTTATCTATTTTGGTATGATGGGATGCAGAGAAAAACTTGGTAGAATATTATTACATAATAGATTTTTTTTTAAAAATATCTCTCTCAACAGAAACTAAACAAAAACCAGTAAACTTAGATGGAGTTATAAAATAACAAGTATATATAAAAAAACATTTTTTATTTTGATTTCCCCCATTTTTGTATTCAAGCTTCACCGTTGTCTATTATTCTTAGAGTGTGTTTAACAAAAAATTTAATTTACCTTTTTTTATTAGTTAAAAAATTTATTTGGATTTTTATAAACAAGTTTTTATAATAATTTTTAGGGTTTTTTGAAATACTATTTTTAAAATGCTAACTTCTAATTTCTAACTTTTTATATTTATTTTCTTTTTATCCTTAAATATTTATTAGATTTCATTTTTAATCTTTTTTATTAAAGATAAAATTTTGTTATTTTTATCTTTTGTGTAATTTTATATTTTTCCATCTTTTCAACAAATAATTTTACTAAATAATTATGATTCAATAAAATAATTCTTTAATTTTTAATTATTAATTAATTTTTCAAACTAATTTTTTCAAACATATTCTAACTCGTATAAATCAAAACTACATAAGATGAAATAGAACATTTTAACAACTCTACTCTACTAATACGCTAGGATAATAAAAAGGTAGATAACTCTATTCTTGCCTTAGCTAGACTCTTGAGTCATGATAGTTCCTACAAATTGGGAAATGCTTATAGTCACCCAAAACATAAATCAATGAAAGGGTAATAAAAAGGTACATAATAATATATCTCTATTCTTAGCTCTTACTGTAACAAGGCCGAGAGAGTTAATAGTTCCTAAAGATTGGAAAATGCTTATAGACAACCAAACCAACACATAAGTGATAACTCAACGAGATTATATTCATACCGTACAATTTGTGGTTATCGTTTTGGAAGCAAAGTGGAAACAAGTGGCTGCTATTATCCCATGTGTAACTGACTGTCAAACACAACCTAACTATACTGTTTACAAATCTGAGGGAGAAAATTTGAAGTTATATCTTAAAGAAGAAATTGAAGACTTAAAGTTCATACAGGCACTTCCCTCCCGTATGGTGGGGTTCACAGAAGTGAGCTTTCCTTATAAACTTAGCACACAAGGTTGCTTCAGCGCTGTCTATTATGCCGAAAGTGACATACTTGCACTAAAAAATTGAATTTTATTTAGATACATTTCAACTTATACCTTTCTTGACCAATATCTCTGAATATTTGATTTTGTTTGGAATTACTAAATTTGGAACTGATTTAATTTGATTTAATTATGAAACATAAGGTTTTAAATTGATTGGTAAACCAACTTTCATGTTTAAAACACTTAATAAATAAATGTAAAGTATATCAAAAGTTGTTGACACAAGTTATTTAATAATATAAAGTGATAATTGAAGGTACTTTATCCCAAAATAGATCAATCCAAGAAAGAAAAATTAATTGTATGTCAAATAAGACTTTCAGATTACAAAATAAATTAAAAGTATGTTTTTAATAAATTAATAAAAAAAATCTTAACCTTAGAATAGGTAAAATTGTCAGTTTATTAAAAAAAAAAAATCAAAACAAAATTTAGTGAATTTTCAAATACATAAACGTTTAAATTAAGATTATTTCTAAATAAATCAATTCATATTTTCTTTTAAACTTCCCAAATGAATAAAAGAAACATATAACAGACTCCATGTTCCACATTGGATGCAATATAGAAATCAAACAAATGGTACTTGAGTCATTGTTTTGACTAATGATGTGGCAATGTGACAGCACACCACAAAGAAATTACATAAAATGCTGTGCATCAAAACTCCCTTCACCATAAGAACAATTTCTTAGTTCTCTACAAGTTCTAACTCTCCCACCTGTTTTAGACAACCTTGTTCCAATCCCTGCTTTCCAACCAAAAGTTATTTGTTGGGATTGATGTCTCGTCTGAGGCTAGGAAAGAAGCTCCAACCTGCTAAGAAGGCTTGGAAGAGCTTCTCCAACAAAGTGCAATCAAAAGTCCAAAAACTCAACATTCCCAAAGCCATCAAAGCCACCTTCAAACGTCTCCTTGCCACCTTGCACTCCCTTCATAGCCTCATACCCTCAGGAGCTTGTCGTCGTCGCTCTCTCGCTTCGAATAATTACCATGTTCATAGCAAGAAGAACATATCTGTCATAAGCATGGATGACCTCTTTACTGAGCCTGCTTCTTCTTCTTCTTCTGTCATGAATGTGCATGCACATGCACATCAAGGGGAAACAAGCATAAGCAAAGAGGTGAAAAAGGATTTGGCAGAAGGGAGCAGTGACACGAACACTATAGAGGATGCATGGAAGGCTTTGGTTGCTAAGTCACCTCAACTGCAGGTAGATCAGAAGGCAGAGGAATTCATTTCCAAGTTTCGTCAAGATATGAGGCTTCAGAAAGAGAGGTCTTTGCTTGAATTTCCGGAGATGCTAGCCCGAGGTTCCTGAAATTTACGTGTGTTATTCATATTGACCAATGGAGCATGGTTGTTTGGATTTTTCTTTTGAGGTAGTCAGTTGAAGTGGATTTTGCCAAAAACTGTGACAGGATATATATCTATTCTTTAGGCTTTTCCTAAGGGATTATTTTTCCTCTTTACATTGTTTTTATTCTTCATTCTCATGTATGTATATCTCATCAAGTGTGTATTAACATGTATCTGATAACATGTAGAAAGCTCAATGTAGTTGCAGGACCTTCTTTCAAGTGTCAAAAGATAAGGCTTTCCTTTCCCGTGTTATCTGTAGCTAAAAAGGCCTAAAAAATTAGGACTAAGTGTTTGCTAAAAAGGGTCTTACTTTTTTGGTGGGAAATTGTTTTCTAAATAGAAAGGGGAATTAGCAATAACAATTGTAGCATTGAGCAGAATTGGTGATTATCAATTATGTTATTTTCATTTTGTAAATTTCTTGATTTGTGCACAAGAAGAAAATATTATTGATTTCTTGGTCTTAAATTCATAGTTTTCTTCCCCTGTGCGAATATTTAAAAGGGGTGCTGGTTTTTGATACATAGTAAGAGGTATCGTATATGCTGATTTCGGGGGAGATGTTAATTTTGTTAAAAGGCCAACGTGAAGCTTCAAATGTATATCCTTATTATGCCATTGAGAAGCTGAATTACCGTTATGAACGTTCCAAGGTAAGTTGTTCCCAATATTATGCCATTGAGAAATTATAGCTTTCCTGACATGAGAGGCATTGTTAGAATTTCTAATGACTGGTATAGTTTGGTCATTTATCATGCTTCATCATGTAACACTGATCAACCCACCTTGCTCCTTGTGCTTGCATATCATAAGAAGAAGGCAAAACAAAAGGCGAAGGCGAACCCGAAATATCCCAAGAAATGAGATCAATTTTACGGCTATTCCTGTACTGCCTCAAATAAAATCTCTACAGATTTTCTCTATCTGTTGACATGTGGTAACTATAGGGATTATCTTAGTCTGAAGAATATAAGCAGGGATACTCATTAGCAAGGATTGGGGGTGCTGCATATTTGATTGTGAAAAAAAATCAATTTGGTGTGTACTTGTATCAACTTAAGTAAATTTCAATTAAGGATATCAATTATCGTGAAACTCATCAATACATGCATGATGCATCTAGGATTTGATAACCTTATGAGTTGGATTTGAAATTACTTGACATTATATATGTTCACATGTTTTTCTTGAATTGACACTCTTAATATATTTTGATTGAGTTTTAAAAATAATTTCATATTTCCGTAAAAAAAATTCATATTATTGTGATTACAATATTATATGTCATTTCAACCCTTCCCTTCCTCCCAAAAAAAGTATATCATTTTAAGATGGAAACAAGTAAGAACAATGATAATGATCTCAATTTTAAATAACCTATAGCAAGCAAAGATTTAAATAGCCTAATAAGTTAGATTTAGTTGAATTAATTTTTCTATTTGAATATTCTCACTTTTTCAACATTTTTAGAGAAATAAATAATTATAATTGTCTCAGTATAAAAATTAATTTTATAAACAATTATATTTCAAACATGCGTAAAAATGGAATAACCAGTGCAAATGTCCTGATTTCTTACTAGTGTATGGAGGCCTAAAATTAGCACCAATTAAGTGCCCTCCTTTTGAAACCATTGGAATTAAATCCTCCTGTGGCATGATTTAATGTAAAATCTCTAATTGAAATTAATGTTTAGGATGCAACAAACATTAGTCCTAATTTTACTTTTAATTCCTGCCCATATCTCATCTTAAAAGCCCAAAACTAAGTCTCCACATAAAACCCCTAGTGCTTAAGAAGAAAAACAAACCCCATTATCTTTGACAATGTGAGATTATTTGATTTTGAATTCAATTATCGAATCTAATATATGGAACAGGTGTTTGGGATGTGGAAAGATTGTTTGAAATTTTGCCAGCAAACATTCTTCCTAAAATCAAGATTTTGAAGCCTCCTTGTAGCTCCAATTCGGATGATTACTTGGAGTGGTCTCATTCTGATGATGGCCAATTCTCCACTTGGTATGATTTGAATATTCAACCAAAAAATAAATTATTATACCATATTTAATATTATTATTACTTATTAATTATTAATGTAACAAACAGTAATAAATAAATATAAATAATCAGTTAATATTATTATCTTAGTTTTTCACAGAATCTCATGTACGGATTATTAAATAATACAACTACCTTAAATAATTTAAACAAATATTTATTAGTATTGATTTAGGTTTATAATTATTTCTTATAAACAAAACTAATTCATGAAAAACTCCTCCTTGGCACAAGGCGTGACCAATTTAGAGAAAAAGGGGTTACAAACATTGATATGTACAGCCAAACCCACCCCACCTGACAAAAACAAGGATGCATCTACCAGAACGCTATTGTTCTCTAGGTCATTCAGCAAGGAAAACTCGTGCTTCCTCTAATATCAAACCCCACCTCAAAGCATAGGGAGTATATACCAGAACCTAACACATCATTGTTTAACCACATATAACCACCCACCAAGTGTTTGATCATAAGTGTAAGAAAACCAAAACAGAGCCACATTTCCCACTCCAACATAACTCAGCATCACCAACAAAACCTCTAAACCAGTATCAAACCATTCTCATTCTTCACAATAACCTCACCTCGATTGATAGGATTCCCGAAGCTTTAAAACTCCACCTTACAAGTTACAACAGACCAAGACACACCCTCGGATTCAGGAACCAACCCGATTAGGGATACGAGGTACCCCCAGTAGCTGAGATCCATCTCCAAGAGTTTATCTTCATAAACTCAATAATTTGTTGAGTTTAGGTTCATAATACTTTTTTAAAAATATAATCAATCAGTTACTACATATATTTTAAATTTTATAATATTATTTTAAAAAAATTATATATTATAACTATTGCATATATTAGTCGTAAATTTATTTAAAATTTTAACAACTTTAATTTAAGTATTCTAATTAATATATTCTTATTTAAAAAATTAAATAAAGATTGATTTTAATCAATTTATAAATTATTAGTTATATTATTAATACTTAAATCAAATAAAAAATAAATTAAACTACATCATAACCATAATATATCCAAATGATTCTATTAATTTTTATCACTATTTCTAATAATTTGATCTTACT
>PYAF01001076.1:374473-401151 GCA_007407185.1 Glycine tomentella | reverse complement strand
ATGCATCTAACTCTTTCTAGGATGGTTCTGTTCATCCTTTCTGCCAAGCCATTCTGTTGAGGAGTGTTAGCCACTGTTTTGTGCCTTTGGATTCCTAATTTCCTGCAAAACTCATTGAATTGCTCTGAAACAAACTCCAGGCCATTGTCAGTTCTTAAACATTTAAGCTTTGTTTCCATTTGAGTTTGTATTTGAGTATGTCATTCCTTAAATTTTCCAAAAGTGTCACTTTTATTTTTAAGGACATAGATCCAAACTCTTCTAGAGTAATCATCAATTATAGACAGAAAATAAGAACAACCACCATGTGTCATGGTCCTTGCTGGACCCCAAAGATCAGAATGAACATATTCAAAAGGTCTTTGTGCAGTGTGCACACCTACTCCAAAACTAGCTCTTTTAGCTTTTCCTAAAATGCAATAATCACAAAAATGCAGTTTTTCTATTTTATCACCATTAAGCAGATTTTGTTTTGCTAGTTCAAGTAAACCTTTTTCACTAACATGTCCTAATCTCATATGCCATAAACTGGTTTTATCGTGATGGTTTTGACTAGCAACAGCAGCTTGTGCAATAACAGTGGAACCTTTTAGGATATACAAACCATTCATTTTAATTCCTTTAGCAATCATCACAGAATTTTTATATATTTTCATCATGCCATGTTCAATTTGTGTAGTGTATCCTAAAGCATCAAACATGCTGATAGAAATCAAGTTCCTTTTAATTTCGGGTACATACCTTACATGGCTTGTTGTTTCCTAACAGCACTACTCCACCTTCATTCAGAATCAGTGATTCAAAATAATCACGCCTTGGACACACATGAAAGGTGCAGCCAGAATCCATAACCCAATTCTTTTCGATCTCAGAATTTGAGACAACTAGAACATCAGCAGTTTCATAACCTGCTTGAGCAATGTCCGCGTCTCCTGGTTCTTGATATTTCTTTGAATCTTTTCCTCTCCTTTCAGGGCAATCCTTTTTGTAATGTCCCTTCTTGTGACAGTGGAAACATTTGAACTTGCTTTGAGATTGATTTCTGGATTTTGATCTATGTTTATTTGACTTAAAGTTCCTCTTTTCTGATCTGCCTCTCATCACATTCAAACCTCTGCATTGCTGTCAGTTTTGGCTTCCTATTTCCTTTGCATTTCCTTGGTTCGAATTGATGATTGCACTTCTTCAAGAGTAATTGTTTGATCCCTTCCAAACAGCATAGCATCCTTAAAATGCTCATAGCTGCTTGGAAGTCCATTTAGCAGCATTAAAGCTTTGTCTTCATCCTCCATCTTCACTTCAAGATTCTCAAGATCATCCAGAATCTTGTTAAAGTCAGCAATCTGATCTGACAACATTCTTTCCTCTGTCATCTTGAAAGAATAGGGCTGCTGTTTCAAGAAGAGTCGATTTGCCACTGACTTTGTCATATAGAGAGATTCCAGCTTCAACCAAATTGCTGCAGCTGTTGGTTCTCTTGCTACTTCCCTCAAGGCTTTGTCTCCGAGACACAAGATTATTGTGCTCTTTGCCTTTTCATTTAAATCTTTCTTTTCCTTTTCAGACATTGTTGCAGGGAGAGAAGATTCACCTTTCAAAGCATCACCCAAACCTTGGTGTATCAACACTGCTTGCATCTTGATTCTCCGCAAGCCAAAATCATTTGACCCAGAGAACTTTTCAATGTCAAACTTGGTTGAACCCATGATTGATCTTCTTCTCTTCTCCCCACAGATGGCGCCACTTGTTGTGGATTAAGAAACCTGCAACTTAGTTACCAAGAAAAACAAAGAAAAATAGAGCAGTAGAACAGCACAACAGCAGCTTGTATAAATCTAAACCAGAAACAGATTTAAAGCAAAACAAGGACAAGAGGTAGAAGATGAACACAAGCCAATTCACAGGGACCTACATCCACGGGAAAAGAAGCAAACTTATCTATTATGGAGCAAGAGTTACAAAGATCTCTCTGTGTACAATAGAATCTTGCTTGATTCTTTCACTGTTTAGCTAACAGCCTTCAAGATCACCAAGCCTCACTCTATCTCTCATACACTCCAATCTTCCTCTCTGTGTTTTGTGTCCTACACACACTCCTTTATTCACTCCTACGTATGTGGACTGCTACTGCCATACCTCTATATATATAGCAATGAAAGGAGCACTAGCTATCAAGAATAAAAGCTAAAAAACAGAGACTGAAAAACTGTTAGTTGTTGGCCACCAACTAACTTATCAGAAATATGTTTTATCTCTAATCTTGACAGCTAGATATAGTGACACATCTTCATAAGGATCATGGCGAGGTGGTGGAAGACGAACGTGAGGTCGTCGGCACCGGCAAAGAACGCGACGAGGTGGACGAGGTTCCCAGCGCTGTAGTGGAGCACGAGGTTCTGGAAAGTCTGTGTTTGTGGTGGCAAGGAGCGCCGTCGGAGTGCCGTGGAAGAAGGAAATGAGGCAGCTGGAGGCAAAGGGTCGGATCTTGGGGCTCCATTTGCGGAAGATGGTGAAGTCCCCGAAGAGGTAAATTAGGGGGAATAACGAGAAATTTGAGTACGTGGGTTTCCATTTTTTTTTTGGTTTTGGGGATTAGAAGAATGAAAGATTGTGTATAAGGATGAGTTGGGCATAATTTATTGGTGTTTTTATTTTTGTCTTTGTTTGTGTTGCAATGAACAGAACGATTGGTGTCGTTACGAAGGTATATGTTGTATTGTTTTTAATGTGTGAATTTGTGTTGTTGGAACTGAATTTGATTTTGATAAGAATTCGTGTCTACTTTTTTTTGGATCTGATCTGGTTTTGGATATGAATTGAGTGTGCACTGGTTGACAAAGGAAAGGGGTAAAACCAGAAAAGGCATAAGCAATTTTGGGGGGATTTAGTCTTACAAATTGTTTGATTCATCTTAATAAATTATGAGTATTTCTAACCGTTAGAAAAAATACTGTCATTAAACATAATAAAATATAGATTTAAATATATTTTTATCCATTATATATATCCTTCAATTTTATTCTATGATATTTGAAAAGTTTTATATTTTAAATCCCTCAATTTCAATTCAAACATGGATTTGATTCACACTCCATGTTTTGAGAAATATTTACCATCCGAAAAAAGGAAAAAACAGACTCCTTGTCTAAAAAATGCCTTGAGATTTCATCAAGATATTATTTTTTCAACTCTCTCAAAATGGAATCTATTCCAAACATATATATCATTGTTTCTTACCTCGATAAGGTACAAATATCTAAATTTCATATTTTTAGATACTTTTTCAGACTTATTATCGATACTAAGTAGCAGCCAAAAATTTATATCCATTTTTCATGATATTATGCATGGGTCAGATATATTATGACGAATTCGTCATATTAAATCTCTATCATAAGTGATCATGCTTCTCTCAAATATTTCATAACATAATTTGTAGCATCACCAATTATGTTATCAAATATATTAACAAACACATCATTACTTAACTTTTCAAATATATTAGAAACAAAATTTGAGTATATATTAAAATTAAAAATATATTTAAGTCTAAAATATAATAAAATTAACATAATCTCATCAATTAACGTGTTATTTAACGACAAGAATCAAAAGTATCAATAAAGTAAAAGTTCAGAAGTAAAATTAATAAAAAAATATTTAAAGACTAAAAATAAAAATATGAAAGAGTTAATAGATAAAAAAACATAAATAACATTTATTATTTTAGTTTTTGACTAATATGGACCCTGAATTGAATTCGGGAAACAACATTCTTTAAGGACAATCTCTTGTATGCTCCTTACGAGCAAAAATAGGAATAAATTAAATCAGTAAAAACTCAAAGTTAAGCCTTAATTCAATAAATTATTGTAGAAAATTCTTGGGTCTCTTCTAAATTTCTACACAAAGTTACCTCATCAATCTTGTTATATATGGTTCATATATAAACCACACAAATACCTTTCTTTTACAAAGTCTTCCATGAAACTTCTAACATTTAATCATGCTTTTTCCAAGTCTATAAAGATTACATGTAAGTCTCGTTTTATTTACTTTAATATCTTTCCATCAATCTTCCTAAAAGATAAATAACTTCTCTTGTAAACCTTCTGGTATAAAATATATTTGTTTTTTTTTTTTTTTACAATTCTTATCTCTACTCTATATTTATTCGTAATCGTACTTTCTTATAATTTCATAATGTGATTTATAATTTCATCCATACGTAATTTACAGAATGTTAAATATCTCACTTGTGAGGATCTAAAGTCTTTCACTTACCAAACTCTTTTTTAGATTTCAAAAATAACTTTTACTTATCTCCTGCGTTTATCCAAACTTCAATAAAAATACCACCAGAATCAATAACTTTATCAAATCCAATAGGTGTAGGTTGACTACGACAACGTTAATACGATTTGGTATAGGTGTTTTTTTTTTTTTTTTTTTTTTTTGATAGAACGATTTGGTATGTTGAAAGTAGAGATATTCGGTGATTAAGGTACTGGTTTAAGAATGTCATTGGTATAAAAATCAACAAAGCAGAAATTTCTTTTGGTCTCAATCGAAATAAAAAGATGAAGTCTTCCTAAATACTTTTTCATCTGACTTGCTATATGAACATAATGACTCCCGTCTTCCAAATTCTTATCATGGTTTTAGTTTACTTTTAACCTTGATTCCATTTATTAAAGTTGGATTCATGTTACACAAAGTTAGATGTAACCTTTTTGTTTTTACAAAAGTTAGACATAACCTGTTACAAGTATAGTTAATATTATTTTTCATTTAAAATTGACATTTTATTTCAATAATGACAATCAATTTTAATTATTACAATAAAAGCAGTGATTATCGAAATAAAATGTTGATTTTAATTAACAACAATATTTTTTTTGAAAGGACAAAATATATTTTTTTAAGAGCCAAGGAAACTTTTATCAAATAGACTTAGTTTGGAACACAAGCTGTGACCAAAACCAAGCCTAAGTTTTCCATCCATTAGGGCATGGTATATTCATTAACTTATGGCCTTATTATCACTTTTCTTATTCTTACATAATTACTTCATAGGAATATTGTTCACGAGGGATTTGTTAAGTATACTCACTTATTGTTTAAAAGAGATATTTCAGTAAGTTAGACTTTGAATATATTTTTCAAAAATATGAAACTATAACTTTCTGAAATATTCAATGAGTGTACGTTAGTAAATTCTCATCCAAAATATATGGGAAGACTTATTTTGAAAAAATAATCATCAGCATCAATGACTGGGAGCAAGCACAATATGCAGCAGCTTTTGACCAGGAAGTTTTCAGGAAATTAAACCACGAAGACTTAGCCAGTGTGCTCCACAAAAGACATTAATATTGTATACAAAAGAACTTTCTTTCCAGGAATCATGACTGAGTGCGGAGCTTTATTATTTCAAAGTTGAGTAGTTTTACATCAAAAAAAAGTTTAGTACTATTTTACACTGACCCATTCTATAAAAAGTTCAGATGAGGTGACATTATTTGTTTTAAATACACATTTAGTTTAAGTTGTTTTAAAAAAAATGTTTTTCTTGTAAAATGTGTATGTATTTACATGTCAAGAATATTATTACAAAAATTTGTTTATTTATTTTATTATTTTTAATTGTGGAAATTAATTTCATCTTTTTTATTCTTCAAAAAGGAAATTTATTGCATTACTTCTGCACTTATCTCTCTCTTGTCTTAGTTATTAGATTTTTTTTATTGAAGTTTTCTTTTTTCAATTACAGGAGCATGAAATGAGAATACAATAAAGAGAATAAGAGTCCACAAAAAATATTCTTCTCTACATTATTTCCCCCTTCAAAATTTCCTTCCCATTACTAGTTCAAACTATCTCATTTGACTAGGAGAATTGCATTTTGCATAAAAATAAAAAAGTTAAATTAGTTTTTTATTCTTCTAATTTATTTTTTATATTTAATTTGATTTTTAATATTTTTTGTCTAATTTAATCCTCTAATTCTTAAAATTGATTTAATTTAGTCATCTAATTTTTTTAAGTTTAATTTGGTCTTCTAATTTTTAAAAACAACTCATTTTTTAATAAATATGTATTTTGTGACAATTTTAAATCATTTAGCGAAGATTTTGAACCATCACATTTGTGATTTCTTACAATATAAATACAATGATCAAAATTGAATTGGTTTAAAAAATTAGATAATTAAATTGAATCTAAATAATAAACTAAAAGATTAAAGAATTAATCTAATCAAAATGGGTGGGGGAAAGCAAGTCCTTAAACGTACAACATAAGGAAGCAATGTACATTGTTACACAAAGTCTTCTCGCACTCATCTTTCTATACCTATGAAGTCTTTTTTAAAAGGTAAACTTAATGTACTACCTTGTCTTTTTTTTTTTTTTTTTTTATACCCAAAGCTTAAAAATGACAGAGATGAAAATGGTTTATAAATTTTTAATTGAATATCGAATCTAAAATTGTGTTCATATTTCTTTCATGATCTAATATCGACTAAAGGTTGTGAAAACACAAGAACAGATTGAATTTTACTCTTGAACAAATTTTTCCCTATACTTGAAAGCATTTAAATAGGAGAAATAAGACAGATTATAAATTCAATTAATTACACACATTGTGGAGTGAGAAACAGAGCATGTTGCGTCAAATTCTTTAGTTCAAAGATGTTCATGAAAGTTTTCCACATGGAGAGTGAGTGTATATTACTTTAAACAGTAAAATGAAGAAAACAAAAACAAAGTAGGTGTGAGTGTGACACAACTAATTCATCCTAGAAATAAACTGCCTCCACCCCTGCACTCACTTTTTTGTAGAACACTAAGATTAATATAAATATTATTTAACCTTAGATTTTTTTACAATAACATTGATGTTGAGTATCTATCAGTTTTGTTTATCACTAATTTTTGGTGAAAAACTTGATTAACTACTTTTAGGGAAGTGTTTTCTCTCTATCACATTTTTGCCATTCACTAGAAAATTGAAATGATGAACAAGTTGAGATTAGAAGTTAGCACGCTAGCACTCAGGAAGTGGAATTCTTTCTGATTATACAAGCTCTCAAACTAAAAAGAAATTAAATAATAAGAGATTAGAGAATCAAACAGGTTAGCAGAGGATATTCTAATAAGATTCTCAACCAATTTTTAATGTTAAGCGATATGATTGTTGCACAGTGCTGAATTCTTGTAACTTTTTGCTCAAAAGACATTGCAATATTCTTCTGACTTCTGAGTGAGCATTGCAAGTTAAGTGTCCTTGGAAGCTTGTTCTGGTTAAAATTTTTAGAGTTAAGTCTTCTATTTATGTTTGAAGAATATACAAATAAAAAATCTATAATTAAGACTTGAATCAATACATAGAACGAAGAGGGCTCCAGAGGTTATTACTTATACATTAATTGAGTGTTTAACACATTTTTGCCTAACCTGCAATAGAGAATGCCAAGCTTAAATACAAAGCCAAAATGAAACTAGAGCCTAATTACGAGAATGAACCATAAAAACATCTTCATATTATTTACATAAACAATAATTGTGACTTATTTTTTTAATGTTCTTTTTACTATATTATTTTTAATAAAATTAACAATTGATCAGAAATCCATTTTAAAAAAAGTAAAGTGCTCATCTGCCGAGTTTTTTTCGCAAATAAAATGCCAAAGTGATGTTAGTTTGAAGGCCAACAAATTTCGAAGTCTTCTAAACATGCACTTGGTCTTGGTCCTATCAAGAAAGAAACCACGTACTTGTCCGATAATATACCCTTAACTTGGTTTGGAAAAGTAAAAGGGGTTCATTTTCTCCGGATCTAGTAATAAAGTCGAACTTAAGAGACACTAACTGAAGTGGCATCAATCAGTTCGCTTGGAAAATATTTTTCATGGCCAACCTTTAGCTCACCACTCATCAATGTATGGAAGTGGAACTCGTGTGAGACTGTTGTGAGATCTATATTCTATATACTTGTATGTGATGTGTGTGTATAAGCACTTTCAAGATAAGATATGATGAGCTTAGTTGATCTACGTTAATAGGTTTTCTTACAGCTCTAAGCATTTGACCAACCCTTGGTGAGTATATATGCAATTGTTCTCAAATTCTTTACTAAATTATGATCCAGAATTTTTTATACAAATTATGATCCAGTTTGATACTAAAATAATATCTAATTGCATTTTAATTTTCTATTCAATGTGGAGGGTGAAATTTGTGGTCCAAAATGTACTGCCATTACCACATCCACGTGTCCAATGAACAGTTAGTTACGTTGGCAGCTAAAATATTTTTACTTTCCGTCATCCATCAAATCACTTGCAAGTTGCAATAAAACCAAATTCACGATGGACTTTTTCAAATCTGATCATCCCATTTGAGTGTAAATTATTCTTTCATGCATAATCATACTAATAAATAACCGGAAAGAAACTGGACAAGAAAAGAAAGCTCAACAAGGGCATAATTTTTTTGAATAATTCACATAATACATTATTTATTGATATTACAATCAAGTAACTCTAGCCTAATTAAACTCTAATTTGTAAAATACAAAAATGTTAGAGCATTGCCGTTTTCCACTAAAAAGAAAGAAAGTCAGTGTTTCACTACTAGATTACACGTGTACATTACATATCATTAGCCTTTCGCATTGCTCTGGCTGGTTTCTTTGTAAATGGATGACGCCTCTAGATCTTGCAGCTGGTGATAATGCTGTCCCCACACCAGAAATTATCGTACCCTTTTGTTGTAACGGTCAAATTCAAGTTATACCATGCCATTTAAACTACTCTATCTGCCAAATTTAATAATGCCCTCATTCAAAGTGTCACATGAAAACTTCAGAACTCTGGCAATTCTATTGAATCATTGGTCCTGGCGAATATGTCATACCAGAAATCCATGCCGTCATCAAAGTTTGAATCATAAGCATGATGACCCTGCTGAAAAGTTTCATCATAGTTAGCAAAAGGGTATTGAAGTCGCATCTCATTTGAGATTGTCAAAGATTGTGATGATGACATGGTGGGGTTTTCATCATCAATTGCAGCTTCTGACCAAAAGCTCTCATCAATCACAGGCATTGTTTCCAAAGACTCTATGTCTTCACTCTTGATATTTTTGCTGTCACCAACCGTGACCGATGAAAAATCACTACTAGAAGTAGTGCATGCCGATGATGTTGTTGTGTCCATTTCTGTGAAATTAAGATTGTCAGGTTCTGATTGAGTTATGATGCTGGAAATTGAATCAGAACGTTTGATTTTTGGCTTAATGGCTCTTTTGGAACTTGGTTTGGACTTGGACTGGTCTGATTTCAGCAGCCTCTTCTTCAAATTGGTGTGCCAAACATTTTTAATCTCATTGTCAGTTCTTCGTGGCAATTTGGCTGCAATTGCTGACCACCTGAAAATAAGGATCATAATGGTTAATTATTATATTCATGAAAATAATTGCACGAGATTCGCGTTCACATTGTTTATTCTAGTGGATCAGAAAACAACAAACATTGATGTTGTCTTAATTGATGATTACTGGGACAGTGAATCTCATGCTCATTTTGGTATGTACGTCTAACACATGTTGTAGTTGCAAGCAACAAGGCAGATCTAAATTCTAATTAATCAGAGATTCTTGCTATCGCGACCCCACTTTTTTTTTTTATTATTTATTGTTTCTGATGTTTTATGAATTAATTAACAATTAATGTCACTGTGTTATTTTCTTGATGCACATAATTAGTTATAGCTACATATCAGCATAATTATTTCTCCCGCATGATAGTAACTTGCACCGTCAAAGGTGGGGGGGATCATACCTCGATTTTCTCGTTCAACACTTGAGTCCCCATTATAGAATAAAATATTAATTAACACAACCTTTTCATTTTTAATTTTCTTCCAAGTTGACAAGTATTTCCCCTGGTCCCTGCCACTTCAATCTTGTTAACTGTTTAGTGTATCTATCAGGGGAAAAGGGAAAATTTAAGAAACACAACGGCACATTCATATCATTTCAGCAAATTAAGAAGGAAAAAAAAAAAAAAACATTTTGGATGGGTGGCATATATGCATGATGCTTTGTCTTGTAAAGCTTTTTTTATGACAAGTTAATTAGCATGATTAATGTCATATGGGTCCAAAGCAAGGAAATGATCAGTGAATATACCTGTTCCCCAGCAACTCATGCAGCTTAATGATAGTTTCTTCTTCTTCAATTGTGAAATTCCCTCTTTTAATATCAGGCCTCAAATAGTTAATCCAGCGGAGTCTGCAGCTTTTCCCACACCTTAACAAGCCTGAGCAATTTATCACAGAAATTAGAAGAAAAAAAAATCAATACACATATCATGACATTCAATAAGCTTTGTGAACCATCAAGTTTAATTTATAGCACTAAATTATGTCAAAACCTAAACAAGGCAAGGCCATTTATACTTATACTATGGTGTATAAACATGTCATAAATTGGATATTATAATATTTGTTAAATTGAAGTAATAGAATTATAGATGTACCTGCTTGCTTTGGGAGGGCACGCCAATTGCCATGACCATGTTTTTCGATGTAAGATGTGAGGATTTGATCTTCCTCGGGAGACCAAGGACCCTTCTTCAAACCCATCTTTTCACAACAAGGAGCTCTCACCATCTTTGTGCTCTTGTTTTTATGGTTAAAAAAAATACAAAGGAAGATGGAAGAATGTAGGAGCAATACTAGTATATGCTAGAGTTCTCACACTCTAGCTAGCTAGTTCTTTTCTCTCTTTCCCCTTCAACTTCGTTTCCAAAGACCCGTGTGCTGGCTATTTATCCTTGGATATTCCGCACGCCATGACTAGAATGGTCCAACAATAGGAAAAACATATTTCCATATTCAAACTATTTAGTAGTTTCCGCGAAGGCTCTTTCTCTCACGCACACACAAAGAGAAAAGAATAATAATAATTTTGCTATTTTGGCATATATAAAGTGGGACTTGGGAGTGGTAAAAAGACTTCATGGCTTGTCACTTTGTTAAATGACTATGGACAAGTTTGGCACACATTCAAGGTAATTTGCCAACCAATTGCATAGATTTCTAGTATATACTTAATATAATTCCACGTTGTTTTATGTGTCAACTTAAGTCCTTATTAGCTAACAATCCCCCATAAACCATTTCAATTCTATTTTTTTTATAAATTTATATAATTTCTTAGGAATTTGTATATTAAATATATTTATTTTGTTTTTTAGTTATTTTTAATTAGGATTAATTTGGCTGATCGTTGGCTACTGACTCCATATTGGAATTTGTAAAATTTGTAGTATGGGAAAAATTTAGGTCACCCATTTCGCACTTTGACTTGTGTGGACCCAAGCGGAATAACTCAATTTGGCACCTCTAATATGATTAATGTAGTTTAAAATTTAAATATCAACCGATCAATCTTCAGTTTTAGTCTTATTTTTATTTTCTTTCGAGAAAGTATTAAATAAATAATAAAAAATATAATTAGCATTATAAGTCAAGCTGGTCAAATAAAATATTAAATAATTATATTCTAACAATCTCTTTTTAAAATACATTTCAAAATAAAAAGAAAAAACAAAATGAAATATGTCTGATGAGGTGGATAATATAATAGGAAAAATATTATAAAAAATGATGAACAGATGATGTGAAAATAATA
Organism: Glycine tomentella; assembly: GCA_007407185.1. Taxonomy (NCBI): domain Eukaryota; kingdom Viridiplantae; phylum Streptophyta; class Magnoliopsida; order Fabales; family Fabaceae; genus Glycine; species Glycine tomentella. Next base: position 389,452 of record PYAF01001076.1, on the reverse strand, counting down.
TTATTCCTATAATTGATATTTGAGTAAATAAAAAGAGTGACATGGGAACCCGTTGACTTAACATTTGAATATGATTTAAAAAAATTATTTTCTTGATCACTTTCAGTAATTATTCAATATACTTTTTAACTCTAAAAATGAATAAAAATATTGTTAAATTGTTAAATTATTTATATTCTTATTATAAAACAAACAAACAAAACTGTATCTCATATCTCATATTCTTATTTTACAAGATATTGAAAAATGATACTGATAACTTAATATTTTATTCAAATTATTGTCGATAAATAGTTATTTTTTAAACTTGTAAAAAAAATATATCTCGACTAATTACTCGAAACTGCTTAAATTGTTAAACGAAGAAGGGATATATTTTTTATATACTTAGACATTTTTAATTATTAAATATATAATTTTATTTAATGTTTCTCCTTCAAAAAATTTTATTGTTAGTATCGGATCTTTGTAATTTTTTTAAAGTAATTCATCTCAGGATTTAGTAATTACAAATACTTACATGTTAGAAAGTATCGTAAGACCGAGGTAGATATAACTAAATGCATATTACATTATCATTAAATGATGAAATTATAAAATTTACATAAATATTTTTTAAAAATGAAATGAAAACATATTTAAAAAACTGAAAATGATACTTTTTAATATGATTTTGTGTTAACAGCAAAAATACTTAAAATGATTTATCATCATCATCCTCTTGGTCAAAAGGTCAGAGAGAAGGGCGTCTTGCATTAATACTTGATAGTATCACTGTAGCAGCCACTTGTACAAATGTAAAATCACGTGCTTTGATTTCAACCAGAATACGATCGATACTGAGTTGCCCACTTGCCCATGCACTATGCCCCCCTTTGTTACTCTCATTCTCATTGTCTCATCCATAAGGGAAAGAAAATATAAAATAAAATTAAAATATTTCTTGCTAACCCACGTCTATGTCCATTATATACTAATTATTAAATAAATACGTACTCACGTTTTATTTTTCTTTTTATTTCTTTCTACATTCAACTTTTAATTAATATTTTCTTTTGTTATCACTTATTATATTTATTATAGCAAATTACACTTGTCCCCCTAAAATTAATGTTTATTACACTTATATTCTCTTTCTAAAATCACATTTCTTTGTTATTAACCATGTTAATTTTTTGTGAAATGTCCTAAAAACCTCTATCATTATCATGTCATGTAAGTCTGCTTTCAACCCAAGTTCATGTCGAATTTCGCTTATAAAAACACGGTCAACTTGCTCTTCACCTCCCTTGCCAACTTCGTTGCCTTCACCGTCCCCACCTCGACATCTTCTATGGCCTCTTCCAGTGTCGCGCCAACCTCACCAACAACCAGTGCTCTTGTTGCTTGTCGTATAAGGTCACCCATCTCGATAACCTTTGTTTCACCTCCTGCAATGACGCATTGTAGCTAGACAACTGTTTTATCAAGTACGACAATGTCATCTTCACTAGGGTTGAGGACATGACCACGACACCACTAATTCCTCATTTCTTTTTCTTTTTTTCTTGTTATTTTTAATAGTGCTAGGGATCAGCAAATCACAATGTAAAGGATGATAAAAAATAAGAGAATCTTGTGTATGATAAAAAAGGTTAAATATAATAAACGATAACTTCGTGAGTGTAATTTGTTCTATTTATTATTCCTTTATATCTTTATCTTTCACCTCATACACTCCAATATTTATCATCACTATCATGTTAGATATTTTAACGTGATGATAATCCTTAAGCTATAAACAATAAAAGGATAATATCATACTGTTTGTCATATGCATTAATTTTGCAAATAATAATACTTGTAAAGTTGTACGCATAGTACTTACATAATCATTATTATTATGTTTATATTTATTTTCGGAAGGCTTAGTACTATACTTTTTTTTTAATCATAATTAAAAAAAAGATTCTGATAAAAATGCTTATTTAATAAATTACAGTTTAAAAATAATATTTGATAGTTTATTTAAAACCATATGTACAAACATTTTGTCACCGTATTATTTTTTAAAGAGCGGAAAATAACCTTCAAAGCATAAAATTCATCATCATGTTCTCTCCATTTTTCTTTTTCTTTCTGATTCTCCTTAATTTTATTACTTCTTTTTGTTTGAAGAAATCATTTTTAAGTTTATTTATATTTTATTTCTCATCAAATTTCCTTATCCTTTTTATATGTTTTATAAAAAAATATTTTCACCAATTCTGTTTATATTAAAATTTCCCTGCTGTTTCTATGTTGTTTCAGTTTTTCTTTGTTATTCTTAATTTTCACAGTTTCGTTTTTTATATCTTAAATTAATGAAGTTATTGTTTATATATATATATATATATATATATATATATATATATATATATATATACACACACACACACTTCAGTTCCATCCATTTCCTTTTTGGGTACCAATGTGATCTGGGTTTTTCATAGTTATCCTGAAATCAAATTTATCATTTCTTTCAACCAGAAATATGATTGAATTATTACGTATATAGAAAATTAGTGGCTAACACTTTATAGAATAAATCTACAAGAAGCAATTACAAATCATAAACTTACTTAAATCTGATTTAAGTTTAAAATAATGAAAAGAACGTTGTACAAAAAATCACAATTAATTTTACAATAACCAATTGAAGACTTCATTTTCTTACAAGTAAAATTTTGAGAGGAAGAGTCGATTGGCAGATGTAACCAACTTTCAATAGATATATATATATATATATATATATATATATATATATATATTAAATGGGCTCTACAAGCATATTTTGCTGAAACTTTTATTTATAGGGTGACTCATTCAAAATATATAGGAGCTACTTGCTAGTCGTTAGCATACTGTTTAGACACGAATGTGCTGGGGAGCAGAGATATACGACCATCGTAAGTGCTTATTTGTTCCCAGCTTGATATCTAAGTCTTCCGGTCAGATCCAAGATTGCTACTAAGTCAAAACAAAACAGGACATGACACAAAGGGCCATATGCACGTGTCGCTATGTAGTCATTGGTTTATAACGTAAGAACATGTACTGTCAAGCCAGATTATTGGTGTGACTGTTATACTACACGGGATATGTCTTGGAACAAGGAAAGTACTGTCAAAAACTTTACTCTAAAATGTTGAATAAAAATTTTGAATTCAAAATTTGACTTTTATTAAATCTTTTAATAAAAGAGATTTAATAATTTTTAATATAAAAAATGAGTTTGTATAAAAAAATGTTAAAATATACATATTATTTTAAAAAAATAAATTATTTTTTTCTTTTTAATATCTCAAAATGAGATTTATCATTAAAGAAATAAATGAAAAATATCTTGAGAAATTTTTAATTCTGTTAACACTATGAAGTGGTCTAAAATTTAATTTAGAATTTATTTATTGGAGTAAAAAGAAAGTGAAAATAAATAATAAAGTGACATATGAATTAGATTTTTTATGTTTTAATTTAATTTAAAAAATTTATCCTAATTCTTTTCTAGCTACTCTATCAAAAGGATTCTCAAGGTCTTTTAATTCACTCAGAAAGTGAAAAAATAAACAGTAAAATGATGTGAGATTTATATTTTTATATATTTTAATTCAAAAAATTTATATCACTTCATTCTCATTTTATTTATTTACACTTTATCGAATGGATTCTTATACGACAAAGAAGAATCGAATTAAGCAACTCTTAAAGTTGGCCAGTTTTTTTTCATTTACTAAGATTTCAATTTAAACATAGATTTTGTTAGCGAATATCTTAAAAACATTAAAGACACTCATTCACTTTGGTTCACTTTGAACCTTCATGTCATGGTGAGCTTTTTGTAACTTAATTGTGTTCCTTTTAAGGCTACTACGTACTATTAAGTATTATCAGAACAATGGCTATAATATGTTTCTGCCATAAGATGACATCGTGATAAAACAAAGGGAACCCCACCGTGGCTAAAACCAATCATAGTTTAGTTGAGAATTGGGATAGTAAGACATCATGCCTTATGCATATGCTCTTTTTTCATTATAGCAATTACACTGCATAATTGATTAATTAAGTTGTTTATTTTAATTTTATGGGTTTTTTAATTTTATGTAGCTTTAAACATTTTATACAAAAATTCATTTCAATGATAAGATTATTAAAATGAGTGCTTAACTTAATTTTGTAGGTCTTACAATGCTTAAAAAATATGTTATTTATGATATAAATTTGTCAAGCAATGATTATTTATACAAGTAACGGTGCTTATATTAGCAACATCTTGTTACTTGCTCCAATGAAAATAAATTAAACAATTTTATTTAAAATTAAGCAATTCATATAAATATTTTCATTAAAGATAGTTTTTAGGATTGTTAATTTGATTCAATTTTTAAGTAAAAAGTTATTTGAAATAGAGAAATAATATGTAGTTTTAGTTCTTAAAACAAATGCAGATTTTTTTTCTTCTCATTAATAAAAAGACTATATATATATATATATATATATATATATATATATATATATATGAATACGTAGAAACTACAAGGTACCAGAAATATCCACAATTAAAACTCACCCCTATATATTTTACTCATGAATATCTAACATATCACCAAGTTACATGCATAGGATATATAAAAAATTCCATAACCTATAACAACACGGACATAACTATACACATGCATCCACCTATTATAGTAACTATATCTACCTCCCCTACAAAACAGGACAAACAACACCTCTTGCCACTCCTAGCTATAATCCTAAAATACAAGCACAAGTATTAAGGCTCCACTGAACAAATAAATAACAAAATAAAATCTATCTGTTGATTTTATCCAACACCGTGCATTAAAAAATATTTTTTACATCAAATTCTGTTTGTGAAATCCAGTGCATTTAAATCAAATATCATTTCTAATTTTTCATATCATCCAAATGATCATGCATTAAATGATCTTCCATCTATCTTGTTTTGTCTTGATAACTTCCAACAACTGATGTCGATTAAAGTAATTGACTTGCATATAATGAAACATCTAAGATAAATATAGTCACTCATAACATGTCTTCCAAACATTTATAATAATTGGATACCAAAATAAAAGATAAACAACAGTTTCAAAATTGTTTAAACATAATTTACAGTTATAATTTTTTCACCAACATCAATATTATTTGTTATCAGATTGTCTCCATTAAGTAACCTCTTTATGCACATTCTCCATATAAAAACAAATACAACATTTAATAATTACTTGAACTTTCATCCCTTAAAACTATACGTGATAATGATAACATATACTATTATAAACAATATATATATATATATATATATATATATATATATATATAGTCGATGCGCTGATGATTAATTAATATTTGAAAGTTTCAATTAATCGAGTATGACAAAATTCTTTATACCAAGTGTAAGAATACACGAAAATGATAAATTTTATTCTACGAATTCAACCAAAAAAAAGTCCTATATATAGTGTAATATCTCCATTATATAGTTTGTATCGTTACTTCAACGTCGGGAAATAGAATACAAAACCAATTGTCAAGTACACATATTTTGACTTACTCAGTGATGTTAAAAGAAATAGTGTGTATTCAAAGCGTAGACTTGAAAACATGACATGTGCACTCGATCTATATGTGATCATCGGCCGAAAAATGAATAATTAATAATAATGGACCTTAGACTATGAATTATTATTATTATACCCTCATCATCAGTCACTGGTAATGAATTTATTTAAGAGCAAAAAGATGAAACAATTGCCCATGGTAGTCAAACGTTTTGGACTGTGACTATACAAATATGGGAAAGTAACAATTGTGATTTGAATTTTCTTATATATCCTCCACTTGTTGCTTGTTTGCATATGCATAATACCACACGCGCACGTGAACATATGGTTTGAAACTTAATTAGGAATTATTACGAATTAATTAATCTGGTCTCTGTGATTCATCTTAATTTTTTTATTCATTTCATAGTTTTACTTGGAGATTGATTTGATGTATTTATAATAAAAAAAATATATAGTTCATTTCTTTAATTGACTATCTAGTATTAATCTATATCCATTCAAATAAAACTTAGTATTTAAAGCATGTTTACTTGGGGGAGCGAGGAGGAGGAACGTGACATAATGCATTTCAGAGATTTACTTATTGCAGGTTGAATAATTTCATATACATATCATCAGTTTCAATATTTGCTTTCATCAAAAGTAAGTGTGTGCATATAAGAAATCGTGCATTAAGGAACACGAAAAAAAAAATCGTGCGTAAATTAATTATTGATTTCATGTCAAAAAATTGATTTCAAATTCATAATTGATTTTAGATAATTAAATAAATTGTTATATATTCAATTGTGTGCCGGATAATAGTTCATAATTTAATTCGGGATTTATAGTTGTTTTTCTTAGTTGAAATAACTTTTACATTTGATAGAAAAAACTATATTAACTAAGTTTTACTTAGTGTTATAATAAAAATATTCAAATATAAATCACATAATTTTAAAACTAATTTTAATCAAAATCACTTTCATTTAAAATCAATTTTATCCATATTCATATTCAAACACACACTAAACATGTTTGCAACTACATTATGAAGCTACATGATTATAAGTGAGTCAGGCCGGGTTGTATTACAAATATAGAGTTAATTTTTATATTATTTTTTATACGACCATTGAATATATATACACAATAAATATGTTGACAGTTTAACACTATAAATAAGTTAATCAAAATCTAAATGAATTAATCTCCACCAGTTCACATTTAAATTTTATATTTTGCAAATTCGATTAAAGTTCATTGACAGTGTAAATAAAATTACAAAATAAATACATTATAATCAACAAATTCTAAATGAAGTAATCTCCGTTAATTCACTACTTTACCTTGCAAATTCGATTAAAGTGCATTGACTATGTAAACAAAGTTACACAATAAGTACATATTATAATCAAAATTTAAATGGATTAATCTTCATTAGATCACATTTAAATGTATTTATATTTTGCATATTCGATTGAAGTATATTGATCATATAAATACTTATTACATTATTATTAATATCATAAATTATCTCATAGTTAAAAACTATTATTTTTTAATTATGATTTGAAAAATCACAACCAAAGTGATTTTAATTAATTAACGGTAAAAAATAATTAAAAAATATACCAAAATTTAATCTATATTTGATAGACTTTCGTTGCCTGTGAGTTAAATGAATCAATTCTTAGGCAAGTACACATTTTTGCAAAACTTTTTTATTTTTATTTTCTTTTTTTACTTTAAAATGAAATATTTAAAACAGACGGAAAGGATTTTTTTTTTGTGTATAAATAGGAATAAAATGTTGTTCATAAACTAGGTAGAGCGTAAAGATTATTTGTTAGTCATCACGTATTTGATTGTAGTCCTTTTTGTATTCACTTTGCTTTTATGAATGGAATAATATAATTTATTTTTATTTAAAAAAGAATAAAAATGTTTAAAACAAACAAAAAGAATTTATTTAAGTAATCGCACTAATATTGAAAAATAAATGTATGTTAAAGGCTAAAAAAATAGTATGCTCGAAAAGATAAAAGCATATATATAAGCAAATGAAATACCAACATATCATTAATTTGAATATAATTATGTTTTATCACCTTGAAATAAGATTTTATATTTAAGCATTTATTATGCATAAAATTTCCCATAAAAATTAATAATCAATATTATGACAAAAAAATATAATAAAAAACGAAATTAATTTCGAGACTACATATCATTCAAAGTCTCAAATCAATTTTACTTCTTTCACCAAAATCTTCTTTATTAAAAATTGAATTCCTGCCCTTCAAAAAACGTAGCTATATACTATTAGTTCAAAGACTTTTTTGTTTTAAAAAATAATCTTTATAATCCTACGTTAGCCGGGAAAACAGTTGCACTCTTGGGTAATTTTGAGGCAGCCGCAAATTAAGTCAAGTACAATGCATCTGCTACATTGCATATTATGTTTGGAGAAAAAACTTTATATTTTCAATAGAAAAAACCTCTCACTTGTAATTTTTATTCAAACATACTTAGCTTTTCAGCTGAGGGGAGCTGCCTCTTTATACTTTTCCATTAATTAATATTTATATTTATGTATCTGAATTTGCTTAGTGCTTCCTAGCTATAGTTGTCATCTATCTTTTAAAAGACATGTTTACGGTGAGATATATTTAGTCTCAAAGTTAAAATAAATTACTTTGTAAAACAACTAATTAAAACTTAAGTTTTAGGCCATCAATAAAAAAAAAATATAGTTTTCATAAAATAAAAAATACCACATTTATTAGAAAAAAATATCTTATATATTGACATAAAAGCCCCATATATAATTTCTTTACTTAAAGTAAAATATTGGCAATTGTAATTTTCACCCCCTATTTACTAAGACACTCCCACTTTTTCCTTTCTTTCGTAAATTACTCTTTTAAATGCACACTCTTTCCTGGTCACTTTCTCCCTTAAATTTAAATTTAGCAATTGCATCATAATCCCCAACAAATATCTTTCTACTTAACAAGTAAACATAGATCCAATCAAATTAGTAACCATCCGTACTGTACCAGTTTTCATACAATCATATATAATAACACACAAGTATCCCACTAATTTCAATCCTCGCATCTTATCATTGACAAAAATGTTTAATATATAATTTTTTCATTTAAAATAAAATATTTTTCTTAAATTTATTTTATGTTTCGCTTACCATTGGGCTGTTACTTGAAAATATCCTTCAATTCGTGAAATTTCTTAATAGAATCAATATAATTGTTTGTAATTTCATCGAAGTTACTAGTACTACACGTTAATATTCCAATGTTATTGATTAGTAACATCGTAGTGCGACTGTTTGTATTCCTTGGACTTCACCTGATACCGACCGTGATTGTGATGACTTGCATTATCATGCATGCATTCCCTATTCCCAGTTACGATTCTAATATGTACTGTTAAATTTCTCAGGAGATATAGCTAGGAACTTGGAATGCTACGATTTTTCTTCCTTCATATGATATATTTTTCTCCTCCTTTGATATTTTGTTTGTTATAAATTCTGTCTATTCATTAAGCACACAATTAATTGAAGTCTTCGTATGTTACCCTCAGACGATTTCTACTTTCTTGACCAATTATTTTCAACCATTAATTAGTAATTCATCAAGGTTTTTTAATTATTATTTTATTTACATTTTTCTTTGGTTGTTCTTAGCGTGTGTATTGTCTGCGAAACTTTCTTTACGACTAATCTACAAAGTGTAAAAGAACTTGGTTAACTTTGAGAATATTGATAATTAAATTTAGCCACTGGTCCATTTGGGATATTGTTTGTGGTTAATTTTAAACATGGAAAACTATCTGATTTTCATTTGCTAGCCACTGTGGAAACTTTAATCGGGATGACGGGTATTATGCTTGTGTACTAAAGTTAGGACACGAATTAAAGAAAAGTTTACGGGAAAATGCTTTTGATTCTTGCTCAAAACACAGCAAGTTGGTTCAAATGTGCTTTTTTTTTTTTTTTTAACTTTGAAATTTAAGATGAGTTGGATTTGGAAGCTCACCATATCAGGACAAATCTAAAGGTTATCTAAAATAATATCATCACATTAATAATGAAAATCGAATCTACATTTTTTTTAAGATATAAATTTGTTTCTTATTAATTACACCAACCTTTATTACAAAATATGATGAAAATTGATTTTTTTTTTTATATTAACATGTTATCTGTGTACAATATTGACTCACTTTTAAGGATTAATCTTTGTTAGATAATATAGTTGACATTTTATTAAAACAATATGAGTTCAATTTTATTCACACAAACAATATGTGCTATGATTCCAAAAAACGAGCACACAGTGTGGTATAAAAATTCATTATATAAGCGTTAATCAATTTAATTATGGAGTCGGACCACAAGAAACATGAGCATGCAAGTTCAACACATAAATAGTAATATATGGACAACAAATTATGTAGAAGTATAGGAAAAAATACCCTTTATAGCATTTTGATGGAGTGAGAAAGAACAAAAATATTCTTATAAAAATGTATTTTTTGCTCAGAAGTTTATAGGAAAAAAAATGAAGGGATTTGAATTTTCTTTACTCCCCACCCTTTTTCTCCTCTCTTACATGAGGAGAATTTTAAGAGATGAAAAATAGCTTAAAACTATTTTAAATATCGAATTGTTAATGTTCTTTCTTTCATTAGGAAATTTAGTGTTCATGAAAAAATAGCTTAAAAGTATTGTTCTCAATATATTGAATCGTTAATATGTTGATAGAGTCAAAACAAATGTATTATGGATTGCTTTATTTATAATTATATAAAAGTAGTGTGGATGAATGGTGGTTTGGTGTGGCATGGATGTTCATGAATCATAACGATGTGTGTGACAATTGTGGGTAGTTAGGTGGCGACGAGGTGGTGAGTTTGGTGTTGTGGTGGTGTTTGGTGGAGGTGGGATGTGGTGGTCATGGAAGTTTGGGGGAGAGGTGATCATGGAGGTTTGCTTTGGAGAGGAAGGATGAATTGTGGTTATGTAATGTTGTAGATTTTAATGATGTCAAAAAACAAACGATAGAAAGACGAAAGTAAAAAACATGAAGAATCTTGAACACAAACAAGTCAAACAATTAGAAGACTTAGGTTAAATTGTTTTTCCAATAAGCATATTTGACCATTTGATTAATTTAAATCAAGTCTTCAAATTTTTTTTAAAAACGTTAAAATTGTTTTTCAAGTTCTGAATCAATGTAATTGATTACCAGAAATTTGAAATTGTACCAAAAAGCTTATTTTAAAGAATTACATCTTTTGAGAATGACCTCTAACGATTTACATGAATTTTTTCTATAAATATTCATCATTTTAACACGTTTAACAGATGATGAGAAACATTTGAAAAGATATTGTTAAGGATCATTTTCATTCATCAAAACTTGGCTAAATACACTTATTATTGAGAAACCTTATAGTGCTTCAAGTTGTAACATTTTCTCTAAAACAGATAGTGAATTCTTATATTATTTATCTAAATTTTTGAAAAGGCACATCCCTTATAAGAATAAGAGTGTGATATCTCTTGATTCTTGAAAGACTCAAACACCAAAGGTGAGACATTCCTTGTAAGAACTAGAGTGTGATATCTTTTGATTTTTGAGAGACTCAAACACAAGGAGTAAGGGATCCTAAGGTATAAGATTGTTATGTTGTTGTAAAGTATTTGAAAGATAGTGAAACTTTCAAGCAGATTGCTTAGGGATTGGACGTAGGCATAAGAAGTGAACGAACTAGTCTAAATTGAGTTTGCAATTCTCTCTACCCTTATCTCTTTACTTTTATTGTAAATTTACTATCTTCATTTATTTTGGTAGAGATCTTAATTGCTTGCTTTTTCTCTTTTTAATCAAGGTTTTGATACATTATCATATTTATCATATAAAAAAGAATTAGGATGTATTAACAAAGAAAATTTTTACAAATTCAATTCACCCCTCTCCCCCTTTCTCTTGAGTTCATCGAGGCCACTTGGATAATAAAAAAATGGGATGTTAGAAAATTTGGAGGTGCACCAAGAAAAAATAGAGTGCTTTAAGTAATTGCCTAAAATATACTAGTAGTTTAACATTTTGTTTTGGTGAGCAGATGTACGTTTAACATAACAATTCTGTAAAAGAAATTTATAAATGGGTCTAAGGCCCAAAAGAGAGAGAGGAAAAAACTACAAAGAACGAACATCGGGGCTGGAAGCTCCTACAGCTATATCAGCAACAAAATGACAAATCATAGTAATAGGCTATTCCTCCTTTATTACTTTATTTTTACATTTTGGTTTATCCTCTACTGCCAATTGATTTTTAAAGAGACTAATTTATTTTATAAAAAATAAAACATCCTTGTTGTCTATGAAAAAACATAAACAATTACTAAATTCATATTTTGGTTTATCCTCTACTGCGAATCGATTTTTTAAAGAGACTAATTTATTTTATAAAAAATAAAACATCCTTGTTGTCAATGAAAACAACACACATTCATATAACACCAATGATTAATTATGTATTATTAATAAATGAAAATTTTACTTTTTGCTAGAAACCAATCAGTTGTATTTGTGTGAGCTACGAGAAATCACAACCTTTTTATTCGGGAATTGTTAAATACTCCCTTCTTAATTACTATAAGTATATATTCTTTTATATTTTTATTACTGTTATTTTTTTCTTCAAAAATATCATTTTTAATCCACGATTTTTTCCTGGTAAATAAATGTACCTGAAATTAATTTTCGGAAACAAAATGCCCACCACCACAGCAGCAAGGATTTTTTTTTAAGCAAGCAAGGAAGTTGTTATTATTATGCTTCCCAAGTATATCCGGTGAAATTTTTAATTTGTTATTTTTTTTAGAAAAAAAAAAAAATCAAACCCATGATTATTTATTCTTTTTCTTTTTTTTTTTTAATCATCTGTGGGAGTGTTAACCAAAACCTGCATCTCATAACTCAAGAAGATGAAACCCTTGTAACTTGTAAGGCACATTCAGATCATCGACGTCCGTACCAACACTTTCAGGTTTCCTTGGGACATAATAAAGGCAGATTCGGATCATCAACGCGAACAACCACCTTCTTATGTCGTAATATCGAAAATATGATTTTTTTTATATATAAAAAGGAATTTTTTTGGTAATAAAAATATTTGAAGGGAGTATTATAAATTTAGTCATTTAGAAATGTGAAAATGATAATCGCCTAAATAAATTTCTTAAAATTTAGGGTCTATTAATTCACATTGTAGCTTTTAGTTTTCGGCTGATTTGGATTCTATACTTACTATCACACATTCACGCAGTCGAGAATGTGGATTCGATTGGTATTTTAAAAGTGTTTGTAAGTTGAATTTATTAAAATAACTTATAAACCGTCACATCTTCATCAAATGATTCTTATCCGTCCGATTATGTGAATATGTATTTTCTTCGATTGCAGGAAATCAGAGTCTGGTTTTAGCCTTGTGACATGTGAGCTTTTCTTTTTACGAGCATTTGGTATTTGTGATTTTTTTTTTTTTTTTACTTAGATCCACGTGAGTCAAAATTAAATGTAAATGAAGCAGATTGAGTCTCTTAACCATTGTTATTATTGTTATGAAAATAGGTCAAGTAAAAGTACAAAAACGATAAGATACATGTACAACCGGTGGTCATTTATTGATCTGATTAATCCAATATATACATTAGTAAATTATAAAATATGTATACTATAATTAATAAAACATGATTAATTTATATTTTTATACTCCAAAATAAAATTCAATATAATGATTAAATTATAAATATTATATAATTATTTATTATTATAAATTATTTTATTAAATATTGTCATTAAATAATTTTATCTGACTCAAACGGGTTATTTCTCATAAAAAATACTACTTGTGATTTATATAAAAAATATTGTAGTTTATAAATTGTTAAAAAAAAGCTTTGGAAAATGTAAACTCACGAGGCTTATAGTTTGCACTTTGCACCTTTCTTCAATATGGTAAAAAAAAAAAAAAGAACAAAACGACGATTCCCAGTGTTTCTTAGTTGCGTTTCCTTTTTGTCGTTGTTTCGGTTCCCCTTTCCTTTGGTTTTACTTTACCTTTCCTCCAGAAAAGTGATGAGAATATATACCTTTTTTTACGTTTAATAATTTTCTTTTCCTTACACAAAAGATTTTAAAACATTTTTCTCCTCTTCTGCTCTCCACACAATTTCTCTCTCTCCTCTCTCTCTCTCTCTCTCTCTCTCTCTCTCTCTCTCTCTCTCTTCAATTCCTTCTTTCTTCTCTTCGCTTCTCACTGTAGCGTAGCCATGGCTTTCAGAGTTGGAGGAGCGGGAGGAGTAAACTTCCTTTTGCCTCTTCGCCTTCCTGCTGCATCTTTTATTTTTTATATATATTTTATCCAACTTTTTATTTTCCTTATTTTGGCGATTTATTTTTTGCGCTGTCTCGGTCGAATTTTTCTGATTTTTAGTCGCTAGTACAGATTTTGGTTCTCAATTTTTGTCCCGCTTTGTGGTTGGTTCCTCGCATTTAGAGTTCCGAGTTTTTCTTATTTTGAGTGCAATATCTTTGTTTAATCACGAGTTTTTAGTTTGCCACACTCACTTGACATTAAATCGATGTTGATCTTGGTATACATACAGCTATTAAGATATTGCAGATGATTTTTTTTTTTTTAATTTCGTTCGTATTAGTGTTGTCTTTGGTTTGGGTTCTGGATGCTTACTATTTTGATGCATCTGAGTTTGGTCTGGTATATCTTATGTTTTCGTATGTTTGGTTTGCTATGAGTGAAAGCTTATTGAATACTTTATTCCTTCCTCATGCATGAAGTTGCTTTGAGTTGCAATTAACTTTAGGATTGTGTGTATCAGAGTTTTCTTTTAATCCGGAGCATTGGATGCAAGATAAGCAAATGCATTTGTCAGTTTTGTTATATTTTTTACACGCATACTGCATATGTATCTTGTGACCTGAAGTGAAGTTAGGGAACTGAGGAACTCATATGATTTAGGAGTGTGATTGTATTTGTATCTCCTATTGGATTGTTGTAGTTTGTTTTTGTACTGTGAAAGGAAATAACATTTTGCTCTCCCTGATTGATTAGATTCGTTTTACTGGTCAATATGGTTAAAGTATTGAATTTGGAAAGGGCAAGAGTTTAGAATTAATGTGTGGATTCAATGTAGGGAAATGCCTCTTCTGGCATGGGTGTTGCTGAGCATAGCGTAAGCACGTTCCTGGAATTGCAGAGGAAGAAAGTTCATCGCTATGTGATTTTTAAAATTGACGAGAAAAAGAAAGAGGTTGTCGTTGAAAAAA
>PYAF01001076.1:331572-374373 GCA_007407185.1 Glycine tomentella | reverse complement strand
AATATGGTTAAAGTATTGAATTTGGAAAGGGCAAGAGTTTAGAATTAATGTGTGGATTCAATGTAGGGAAATGCCTCTTCTGGCATGGGTGTTGCTGAGCATAGCGTAAGCACGTTCCTGGAATTGCAGAGGAAGAAAGTTCATCGCTATGTGATTTTTAAAATTGACGAGAAAAAGAAAGAGGTTGTCGTTGAAAAAACTGGAGGCCCTGCTGAGAGCTATGATGATTTCACTGCATCCTTGCCTGAAAATGATTGTCGATATGCTATCTTTGACTTTGATTTTGTGACATCTGAGAACTGCCAAAAGAGCAAAATCTTTTTTATTGCATGGTTAGTCACTTAGTTTCTTGTACAATGATAGAAATTGCATATTATATTAACTCATTCATTTCTGTATACACTGCTTTACATGTGTGGATATAATATTTTACTATTGCATTTACATATCTTGCTCTCAAGTCTTGAAATACAAATTATTATTAGTTAAGAAAAAAGTATGAGAACGCATCATGAGTATTATGACTTTGCTCATCTAAAGAAGCATCTATGGGTTGTACAGTGGAAAGCAGATGACACAATGTAAATTCTGTACAATGATGTCATTCTCTAGTATGTCTACATTTGATTCCAATTGTTAACTATCTTATTTTTTTTTCTGACTGGCTAACATAGTTTTATTAAAATGAGTACAAGGGTGCTCAAACCCTCTACAAGAACCGGACCAAATAAATCAAAGTGCAGGTCCAAAACTGACAACATTGTCTTATACAAGTAAAAGGATCAATGTACCAATCAGAATCTATTCATCTGGAAAACCATGATCGAGATTGAGCAATGTGAGATCCCTTAACCCCACCATATCAAAGGCTGAGTTTTGGAAAACAGTCTTATTTTGCAACAACCATATTGACCAAACTACAACATGCTAGAATATGCCAAACTACAACAGTCTACCAAAAGGTTTTCCTCCCACACAAACAATTTACCCCTTCACCTCCATTGCCAACACCAAACATCCCCTAGCCACTCACCCATGTCAATAATGAAACAGTCCTCATCCCCTGAAATTAGAAACAACCTTGAGAAAGAGGCTTTGAGGATTGATGAGCCTAACTATGTATCACGCCAAAATTTAACCTCTCCACTCCTCATTACTCTGAGGGAAAACCATAAAGAGTTAACATCTGTAACACATTCAACACTACACAATACTACTGTTTCAAAACATTCGACACTATCTTAATATGATTAATATTCTATTCTTAATAATACCTGTTCTTATTCTTCTTGTCATGGCCTATCCTAAATACACCAGAGAGGCAGAAGACTCAAGAGTCAAGACTAGTATTTTGACTAATTCTTAAATCTGAATTGTTGCATGTATTTCAAAGACTGACTTATTTTGCATTCTCTCTTTGTGTAGAACATAAAAAGACTTCTGCATATTTCTTTTTATAAAAAAATACTTAACAATTTGTTATCTAGCTTGTAGCTGCTCCATTGAAGCTCTCATTATATTTCTCAGTGTGTTTTCTTCTTTGGGTTGTCTAAAATTAGATTATTATTTACCTAGATCCTTACCAATCATAAATTTTGCTAGAAAATAATACAGAGAATAGTGCATAAGTTTGAATAACTGAACTGTTTTCTCCAGACTCTAGTCATTGGAATTACGAAATTTGAAATGAATTTCCTTTCTTGGAGTCATGGGATGGAATCTAGATCTTGGTAAAGCTGTCAAGTATTTAAGTTTCTCTTTGTTTATTATGATTTGCAAAAAAGAATGAACTTAGTATAAATGGAATGTGTCGAGTCATTGGTTGGCATGAGAGGTTAGTTGTTTTGATGGTTTATTTTTTAAGGTAGAAGGACTTCTAATCTTTTGATTTTGGGATCTGATTGATATTTGGTATGTGCAAGTTTTTTATCAGATGGAATCGAAGAAAACTTATTTCCGAGGTAGGTACATATTGTTATATTTTCAAATGGAGTAGGGGTAAGTTGTAATGGAATTGTTTACATATTTTCAAGCAAAATTGAACTTCCATTACTATAATACCTTGTTGAACACTTGAACTGGGGACTGTATGTAAGACTATAAATATGTTTTTCCTCCTTTACTAGACTTATCCACTCGTATGTTCCTTCTTCAGCTTTGAGACCCCTTTTTAGCTAATTGGTTGTTTTCTCCCCCCATTTCTAGTAGTTATATTGTGTTTTGTCGTCCTCACTGAACACATGTAATAGTTTTTTATCACCTTTCACTTCACATGAACTCATGTGTCAAGTGTCTGCATATGGTAACCATCTTCTTAGCCATTTCTTAATTTTGTGTTGATTATCTTGTCAGTGTTTTGATTATTTTATACATTGAGCATGTTGCAAGATAGACAACCTTGAAAGTATCAAAATATTATTCAGTTACTTTCTACTTGCAAAGGGAGAGCTTGTCTTGACACTTGCAGAGAAAATTTACCTTCTATTTACAGCTGTTGGACTAAACCAGAGGAAGTTTCTGTTAAATAATTTGGCAGATATGTGCCTGTATTCATCTTTTCAGTTTATGAATTGATTGTTTTACAGGTCTCCTTCGGTAGCCCGCATTCGCCCTAAGATGCTATATGCAACATCCAAGGACAGGTTCAGAAGGGAGCTGCAGGGCATCCATTATGAGATTCAGGCAACAGACCCAACCGAGATGGATCTTGAAGTCCTCAGAGAGCGTGCAAACTGAGCACCTACACAAGAGGGTTGTGTCTAGGTGATGTAGTTAGGATATCTGAGGCCTCAGGGAATGATGTTGACTGATACCCTTTAGTTGTTCTACTATGATCTCTGTCTGTTTCGCGACATATTTCTCATAAATAGCTGACTTATAATTTTATGAAGTAAATAACCTGCACCAGTGAAGGCTGATTAGGGGTTCCTGCCTAAGAAACCCCACTGCAGGGGAATTTATGCTTTTCCTTATTGCCATGATGCTTCTCGGGTGCAGATTAATATAGTAATGGCTATTGGAAATTCGACTTATATTCTATGAATTTCAAATGGACGCAGTTGGTGAGTCTACTTTGTTACATGCCAATCCAGTTATGGGTTTGTTTTTGTAGCGAATTCCAGCATTGGAACATTTGCTTTCTGAACCAAGGTATGGGAACTAATGTACACAAGGCATTGTGTTAAGCTTATTGAGTTGTTAAAATAAAAAAGAATTAAAAGCTGCAGAAAATAAACTACAAAAGATTGATTTGACTTGTTATATTTATAATATTGTATTAAGTTAAATTCAACCGCACCACAAACACTACAACTGTATGTGAACTAGAAAACATTTTTTTTTCTCCCATAGATTTCAAATATCCCTTCATTTGTCCTTTTTTTTTTTTTTTTGAAGATTCATTTTTCTTTATTTTCTCTTTCCCAATATTTCCAGATCATAAATGTCGTGGGATTGAATTAATTATAAATAAATATGGATGATCAAATGGCCTAGGCAGATTGGCACCCAATGATATTATTATCCAACTGCCCGTGGCTCCACAGCATTATTGCCCGGGCCTTAGCACCTTTCCCTGCCTTTTTGATTTATGTCTTATCTCAAAAGTGAGAGGATATATTACTATTTTCTATTCTCCAAAGTACTATTTTTTTCCTTCTTTTAGCATTGTTTTAAAGCATGGGTCCTGAGTTATTCTAGATACATATAATGCTAAAATAAATAAATAAATAAGGGAATGGTAACAATGAATTGTAGGCATGATTTGCGTTGGGTCATTATTTTTTTAACACACCCTCGTCTTTTATTATAGGTACTATATTTAACAATTGACACTAGCAAAAGCTTTCTTTAAAGGTAGATAGGTTGACGGGTATAAAAATATTCTTTAAAAATTAGTTATACCTCTTTCTTTAAAGATAGGAATCAAAATATGTATTTGAGAGTTTATAACTTACACCTCCAATTCAACCAACTTAATTATATTTCTTTTGCTAAATAGATATATCTCTGCTATAGTTCACACCATCTCTTGTTTGAGTAAATATCCATGATAGTAAATAACTTTATGGTCAGACGAATTCATGAATTAAATCACGATTTTACCAAAAAGGAAAAAAAAAATGATGGACAAAGAAAAAACAAAACAAAAGGGGTTTGGATTTTGGGGACCAGGGGAATTGTATTCATGATGTAATTTTACTAGTAAAAGTGTAAAACTTGTCCATGAAAACTTAATTCTCAATCGTGTATTCAACTTATGGCTGATAACATGAAAACTTATGTTTGGATTAAAGTTTGAAGAGTCTAAAAATATTTTTACTCTGAAAAGCAATAATTTTCTTTTCTTTTTTCGTGTATTGAAATTCGTTACTGTACATTGGAATTTGACAAACTACTTTTCAAACTTTTTTTTTTATAGATACTTTGTAAACTTTAATTCAAATATACCCTAACTTGGACAAATAAAATGATTTGCATTGTTATCACTTATGTGTACATTTGTTTTGCTATTAACAGATGGTAATTTAAGTAATAGAGATTACTCTTACCTATGTGATCTTAAATTTGATTTCGGAATTTACATGTATAAAAAATACACAATTCAAATAAATAATTTTAGTTTGAATAATTCTCATAAAATTAAATCAAAGAACATTTATTGTTTAGTATTCCACGCATCGCTAGTTACCATAATCCTCCTAGGTTCCCAAGAAGAAGAAAAAATCTTATTACAGCACTTGCTACTTACCAAGGTTGTTGTCATGATTGATTCCTTGATGAAAGTAAATCATACATGTCTTCAACAAAGAAAAAAATAATTTCAGTTTGATTGCCCTTATATGCAACACAAGTCCATGCCATCATTATCTTTTACAAAGTCACAAGGTACAACTGTTGTTGTTACGGCCATCAGGTTTTTGGATTTATTCAGGATATTTTTCATGATGTTGTGGTAAAAAAATTGTTGCATTTTGATGAAGTCGTGGAAGCTGCTGGTAGCCCCTAGTCTAGTCTAGTGTGACATGTTCAATGTTCTTATCCTTTCGTCTCTGTCTCCCACTATTATCAGTGCTCGTACCTTGTGATCTTCCCACACACGTGATCACACGCTAATTAGATCCTTACCCTCCCTAACACACTTCCATGATTCATTCACTGTTACCTCCTTTTTTGCCTATATAGTAGCTTTAGGCTGAATCTTTATTTGATTTGGTGCTTGATTGTCTAATTATCTTCAGCTAAACTTTGATGGGGTTGTGAATATTAAATATCTAGCTGGTGGGTTTTTGGTATCTTACTAATTATATTATATAGTTCAAGTTTGAGGTGTGTTTAGGCTGGATTTGAAGAACTTTCCAGTCAGTTATCTCTTATCTTGAAGGATTATTTTATTACATAATTATATTGAATATTCCAGCTCAAGTGGTTTGTGGATATTGTTCTTTAATTTTATATATGCTTTTTTGCAACCTTATTATTATTCTTCAGTCGCTTTTGTTTGCTCGATTGGAAAATTTTCCTCTTTTCTTTTATGTGATTTTAACTCGTGGTCTTTAAATTGGTGACTGAGACATGTGGGGATGGGTTCTCTCTGAGTAGGATTTTAGATTGATACCTCACACAAAGCAAAGTGGCATCAAGTTGGACTTTCATGATAAGCTACTTGTTGGTTGGTCGACTTTAGGAGTGATTTGAGGCTCTTATCCCATGTTGCTATAGATATCTTTATATTTTTTTCCCCAAAAATCCAAGATCCAACCTTTGCTTCTAATATCTGAGATATTAATCTTCATATATTTGCTTTTGGTAAGGATCTTGATTAGGAGAACTCGGTGTTTTATGTTTTATTGGGTGTGTCAGAAACTTGCTTTAAGGAGAAGCTACCGAGAGAGCTGTTATATGAGGTTCAAAGCTTTGGCTATGCCATGAAAATTTTGAATTGTACAATATGGGTAGCAACAGGACTATTGTTTGGTTTAGAAGGGACCTTAGAATTGAGGACAATCCTGCATTAACTGCTGCGGCAAAGGAGGGTTCTGTACTCCCTGTGTATATATGGTGCCCTAAAGAGGAAGGACAATTTTATCCTGGAAGAGTGTCAAGGTGGTGGCTGAAGCAGTCTCTTGCTCACTTGGATCAATCACTGAAGTCTCTTGGATCCAGACTTGTGCTCATCAAAACCCACAGTACTGCCGTGGCTCTCGTGGAATGCGTAAAGGCCATTCAAGCAGCTAAAGTAGTGTTTAACCATCTGTATGGTAAGTGTAACTGGTGTAGATTTAACCTTCTGTTTTAAATGTTTTATCCAATTTTGAACCTATCATATATTTGGTGTCATTTAATGTTTTGGGTCTCCAAAAAGTTGAAGAAGCAAGTAGGCTTTTTCTATTGATAATTTGGAGGAGGTTTAGGGCTGAGCTTCAAGGTAGGGTACCCCTTGAAAGACAATCCTCAAAACTGAACATATTGGTATGTTCACTAAGTGACAATTACTTGAGGCGTTTTCCCATCCTTACTATTTTTGTTCCGTGTTTCAGTTTGGTATTATGTTACTGCGAAATGAAGAGTGGATGATTGTCAAAGCTAGAGAATTCTAAAAAAGAATGCACTGATTCTTTAAATGCCATAACTCATTAAAAATCATTATATATCAGGTGGCATGAAGTATTCATTTAAATCTGTATGTTTGTTTGTCAAATCAATTATTTAGTTTTTTAGATGGCCGCATTAACCGGTTCAGACATGAGAATTAACTGGCACTAGTAGGACTGCTTTATAATGAACAAAATAACTTCCACATATATTCTTCACAGTTCAATGCTAGTTAGCTGATCCGTATTTCTTACCCTAATTATTCTACCAGATCCAGTTTCACTTGTCCGTGATCACAACATCAAAGAAAAACTAGTGGAACAAGGCATATCTGTTCAAAGCTACAATGGAGATCTGTTGTATGAGCCATGGGAAGTATATAACGAGAGTGGACGTGCTTTTACTACCTTTGATGCTTTTTGGAAGAAATGCTTGCACATGCAAATGGATATTGTTTCAGTTGTTCCTCCATGGCAATTAATTCCAGCTGAAGGTATGATATGACTATATGCATAATGCATGTTACTTTGATTTGATTGTTTCTCGATAATATGATTGTTGATACAAGGTTATTGCTGGAGGTTAAGAACTAGGAAGGAGGTCTAGTTCTTAGACAATTCTACTATGGAAACTAGCCATAATCTGATCAACTTCAACTTCTCTTTTTATATCAACCTGTCTATATACCGAATGGTTTACATATATGGACACAAAAAACATGTCAGACATTGTTTCTCTTTTTGGACGACAGGAAAAATTGAGGAATGTTCATTGGAGGAACTTGGTCTTGAAAATGAATCAGAAAAACCAAGCAATGCATTGCTAGGACGGGCATGGTCACCGGGTTGGAGAAATGCTGACAAGGCTTTAACAGAATTTGTGGAGCTGCATCTACTTCACTACTCCAAGAAAAGGCTGAAGGTTGGTGGAGAGTCCACCTCACTCTTGTCCCCATATCTTCATTTTGGAGAATTGAGTGCAAGGAAAGTTTTTCAAGTGACTCGTATGAAGCAAATATTATGGACAAATGAAGGAAATAGTGCTGGCGAAGAGAGTGCAAATCTTTTCCTCAGGGCCATTGGACTTAGGGAGTACTCACGCTATCTTTGTTTCAACTTTCCCTTCACCCATGAGAGAGCACTTCTGGGGCACTTGAAGTTTTTTCCTTGGAATCCTGATCCTGATATCTTTAAGACTTGGAGACAAGGTAGGACTGGCTTTCCTTTGGTTGATGCAGGAATGAGAGAACTTTGGGCAACAGGATGGATACACAACAGAATAAGAGTAATAGTTTCCAGTTTTGCTGTGAAAATGTTGCTTCTACCCTGGAAATGGGGAATGAAATATTTCTGGGACACACTTCTGGATGCAGACCTTGAAAGTGATATCTTGGGTTGGCAATATATCTCAGGAGGTTTACCAGATGGCCATGAGCTTGAGCGCTTGGACAATCCTGAGGTTTGTCATGTTTTCCTTCATTCAAAGGATTTACAGTTTGCTTGGTATCACTCAGATGTGATTATTTTATATTCCATACTTTAATTTAATTTCTATGCATTTAAAAGTTTGTTTAATCAACATAACATGTATAACATATCACTGCCTGTTATAGCATTTAACTTTACTGCAGCAAAAAAATCTTTTGTTTCCTTACCTTGCCTCTGTCCTCATGTGCCATTTTTTGAGATCTAAGGAGGTTGATTATACTAAACG
Source organism: Glycine tomentella (assembly GCA_007407185.1). Taxonomy (NCBI): domain Eukaryota; kingdom Viridiplantae; phylum Streptophyta; class Magnoliopsida; order Fabales; family Fabaceae; genus Glycine; species Glycine tomentella. Next base: position 366,066 of record PYAF01001076.1, on the reverse strand, counting down.
TTATAGTAACACTGCATAAAACTAGAAGATATTAATTTTGTGTTGTGAAGTAAAAACTGACGCAATCTGAGTTACCCTGCTGCCTGTAGAAAAATTAGAGACTTACTTTTTCATATTTTCTTCAATTCATTTTATACCTGGTGAAATTTATCTGTTCATATTTCCTTTACAAGTTTTAAAAGGAATAATGCTCCAACAACCAAAGTATATCTTGTTTCTATCTAACATAGATAATTTGAATTTTGAGATTATGTTTCTGTCTAACCAAAGTATATCTTGTTTCGGTCTAACCAAAGTATATCTGTTTCATGTATTAGTGTAGGGCATGCCAATATATTTGTATTTTGAGATTTTATTTTGATTTTTTCTGATTGAATATCCATGGCTCTCGTAGTTCTATTATCCATTAAAAAACTCTGTAGATTAGTATTTCTAAGAACTATAGTAGTTGAAAGAGATCTTTTGCCAATATGCATATTTAACTGAGGCTGTTATTACTTGTTCCTCCCCTCAAAAAAAAAGAAAAGAAAAGAAGACGAACCTATTAGCCTCCTTCATTGACTATTACATCCATAAGGAGTAAGTTCTACCCTTTCAGAGAGTAGAAAAATAATCAAAATAAAAGTTAGCAGTCTCACATCTCTAATTTTGGTGACAGATTCAAGGGGCTAAATTTGATCCAGAAGGTGAATACGTGAGGCAATGGCTACCTGAGTTGGCAAGAATGCCAACAGAGTGGATCCATCATCCTTGGGATGCATCACTTACTGTGCTTCGAGCAGCAGGAGTTGAGCTGGGTCAGAATTACCCAAAGCCAATCATTGATATAGATTTGGCCAGAGAAAGACTCACTGAAGCTATATTCAAGATGTGGGAATCTGAAGCAGCAGCAAAAGCTGCTGGCTCTGAACCAAGGGATGAAGTTGTTGTAGACAACTCTCACACTGTTGAAAATTTGGACACTCGAAAAGTTGTCGTCCTGGGAAAGGCTCCATGTGCTACTATTTCAGCTAATGATCAAAAGGTGCCAGCTCTTCAGGATTCCAAGAATGAACTGCCTACGCGGAAGAGGCCAAAGCATATGATAGAGGAGGGGCAGAACCAGGATCACTCTCAAAATCATAACAAAGGTACTGGCTTGTCAAGCATTGACCAAGACATTTGCTCCACAGCTGATTCTTCATCATGTAAGAAGCAGTGTGCCAGTACAAGCTCATATTCATTTTCAGTTCCACAGCAGTGTTCCTCATCTTCTAATCTGAAGTGGCCATGGCAAGAGCAGATTGATATGGAGCAGAGTTCCAGCAAAGATGGTAAGTACATTCTTAAATTTCCAAGGGATATATGAAAATGCATTCTCAAACAAGTAATGCCTTGCAACAGTTGCTTTGAATAAATGTTTGTGATGATGTTTAAGCTGATCTAAGAAAATTTCATAATTACATTCATTAATAGCTTAATTATTAAGGAAGCTACAACTGCAATGAAACTATTTATCTCTGGAAAGGAAATTACAATTTGATGGAATAGTTCTAACTTCTAAGAATTGGATAGGCTAGCAGAGATACAGTAACAAATTAACAATTTAGCTGAAGAGTAAAAGAAGAGTGAGGAACCAATTCTCTTTCTTCTTTGTTCTGTTGCTCATACGTAACATAGGTGACCGCAATACAGTTTTGAGTAAATTAGGTTCCTTCCATCAAATTTGTAGCCTTATGTCACATGAGCATTTTATCCCATGATTCTTAGGTTTTACAATTATGTTGGTCCTGCTTTTGGAACTGAGCATGTTCATTAGTGCATAGTAGCTTATAGCTCTCTTTTATAATTATTATCATTATTTTACACTTAATTTTTTATAACTTTTTTTTGGCTTTGGCGTGCTACTGATAGATAAGAATTTCAATGCAGGAGCTATGTGAGGTTGATGTTGTTCTTGTTGATAAAACCAGCAGCAGCTGCATTGCTCATGGAAGGAAAATGGTGCCATATTTAAGTTTTGCAGTTTGTTTAGCCTATGCTATCAATCAGTTGTGTAATAGGTTATGAAATACAACAAGAAGACACGGATTACAACAATAGTGAGCATTGTATATTATGAACTTGTGCTGATGGGCTGGTCCATACACATTCTGACAATCCCGTAATTACAAACTATATAACCAAATACTCTACACATTATATTACTCTAATGTGGCTTGCATTTTATCCTTCTTACTCGAGCAATTTTTTTGCCCAATCACACCACTTTGTTCAAAATGTTTAAACCATAACTGTAAATTAGTATAGCCTTTTTTTTCCCCTCTTTCTTTCTCTTTTTTTGTCTCATTTTTGATTTATCATTGGATTCATCTATTATCGATTTCAATTAACTTAAATTAAAGGTGCTAACTTGAATTAAAGATGCTGTTGTTGATGTGATGTTGTGTGATTAAAAGTTTTAGAATTTGGCACTCTTATAAATTTCACTTTTAAAAAAAGGTTCAGCAGCTTCATTTGGGTAGGTAACACAAATCTATAGCAAGGAAAAAATCTCATGTATATGCTTTCCGATCAAAAACATCTCCATACTCAAAATCACACATCACATTTTATAACAATGGTAATTTTTTTATCAACAAATATTAAATAGTTAGTGTGTTAGTTTTGTTATTAGAGAGAATTGAACTTGTGATCTTTTCCTCTTGCTTCCTTAATCATCCAATCACCTTATATCTCCTATCACAATGGTAATGATGTGTTATAGCGGTTTGTTCTTTGATTTTGTTAACTTACATTAAAGAAGAACAAAACCAAGAAAGTAATTCAAGATATAAGATTATTACGTACTTTTATCTCCACAAACAATAAGAAATAAAACTATGGAGGCTATGCATAAATATAACCTCACTTATTCATCACCTTGTCTACACGCATGGATCTTAATTAAAATACAAATTTTGATTATGGTAGAATAATCAAATTCTAAGCAGAAGAGGTAAAGTTAAAGTTGGCACAGTTGGCGTGCTCCAAGAAGAGGGAGCGGAAACCAAGCCTTGAGGTAGCCAAGTCAAATTGTAGCATGTTGTTCTCCAACTGATGTGCTCCAATTGTGATTGAAGTAATTGGTTGAGAATGACCCACCACAAATCCAACTTGGGCCGTACTTGGGTCTGATCCAGCATCCACAAAACCCAAGCAAATTACATCATTAGTATACACCATTGAATTCGCGCCAATGATGCTCCACACCACTTCATTCTGCAGCACTAGATTTATGTCAGGCACAGCAGGGCCCATTCTTGTAGACTGAATGTCTTTGGTTGCAAAGCAAGTCCCAAATGGAGCCACAGGTGCAACTGTAGGGGCTCCTACTGCTTTTACAAAGGCCTCAGACACAGCTTTGTAAATTGTGGTCTCCAAGACAGTGTATGGATTAACAGTACTAATCTTAGTTCCACCAACGCCATTTCTATCTATAGACAAAAGGGTTGTGTTCAATGGTACATTTTTGTCAGAGATTCTAATGGATTTCACCCCAATGAAGTATTCCACTGAGGGTTCCCCTTGGAAATAACTTGGAGCCGTGCTAACAGGGTTTGTAATGAGAGGGGTGAAAGTGAGAACCTTGGAGAGATCAGAGTTCAAATAACCAAAATTATAAGGGCCATCACCAAAGAACAGGACACCATTTGTCATAGTGGAAGAACTCAAGCAAATGGCGAATTTTCTATGAAAGCTGAAAGCTGAGGAAAATTGAGAAGGCAGGGAAACTTTAGTTCTGCCAAGACCAGCCATACCTGTGACACCACTAGCAAGGCCGTTTTGGACAACATTTGCTCCGCATATGAAGAGGAACTTTGGCACAGAAACCACTCTAACAGGATTGTTTCCATCAGTGGCATTGATAGCAACAACATCTGCATGAATTTCACCAAATGTGGAGACACCAGTCACAGTGTTGCTTAGAGAACGACTGCAGATTTTGTCTTCAACATTGCAACCATATAACCCGAAAAGTGAGCACTGAGCAGAGCCACAACGAGCTGGTTTTGAGGTTGATGAGACATAGCCTTTTTCACAGTTCACCCAAAAGTAGCCACCACCAAGATCAACTGTCAGTTTCACTGGCACAAGTGGGGTTCTTTGTTTGATTTGTGTAACATACTGAGGAACTGAGGCAGAAACATCTTTGGTGACAGGAAGAACAAGTGCCTTTGGTCTGAAAGAGGTTTGAGCTATGGAGAAAGAGATGAACAATGAGAGAAAGCATAAAAATAAGAGTTTAACTGAGGTAGCCATTGGAACAAGAGCTAGCATAAACTGTTTGAGGGAGGTAGAGATATGTGAAGATAGAGATAGAATGGAAACGTATTAATGATGTGGATAACATGGAGAAGGATTCGGACCTACTTATATAGGTTTCTCACAAGTTAGGCACTTAGACTTTTCTTCTTCTTATGGATGGGCTTTTCAACAAGTTAAGCACACAGATTTGTAAGTTAACGCGTGTCACTTTCAAAGATGGCGACTGAGTTAATGCATTGGCCAACTCAAACATGTCCACTAATTCTTCTGTGTGATATTTTGGGATTTGGATTCTCTCTGGTCAATAAGTTCACGCCATCAAATGGAAATTGTTGAATGAAATATAGGATGAACTTCAAAATTTTAATCTCGCAATTTAGATTTACAAGCATATATATTTAAATTTGCAACCGTTCGGTCATTCGACAACTTACTGCATGTGTATGGATTTTAAAATAGACCAAATTCATTTGCATACTCTTGGGCATTGATTTATATATATATATATATATATATATATATATATATATATATATATATATATATAACTTCGGATATATGTATTTAGTACTGCAAAGAATATTTTTTATACTCAAATCTTTGTTTTTTATGTCACTATATCATAATTAGGATAATTAGTTCTTTTTTTTTTCTTTCATTTTTTCAGCAACAAATATCATATCAAACATTGAGTTAGGCAAGAAAACCATAATATGAAATAAGCATAAAGAATTGTTGAAGTTAACTATATTCTGTTTTCAAAATTATTTGCAAACTATTGGATAGCAGGTGGAGATAAATTAAGAAAAAAATGCCTGTAACTCTGCAATGTTTTGAATGACAATTTTTTACTTCTGGACTTTTTTGCCTTTGCTTTCTCTTTTGAAATTTTTAAGAGGTGACGGTTTTTTGTTAAACCTTTCAATGGCATCATTCTTATTAATTTGTGTAACTTATCCTTAATTTCTAGGCTCCATGCAAGTGTTTTCGTTATGCATGCTTTCTGCAACCTACAATAAATAACAAAAATGGTGATTTAATTTCCCTAAGTAAGTGTTTCCTTTATGCATGCTTTCTGCAACCTAGCTAGCGCGTGATGACAATGATTGTGGCCGATCCTTTTTGCATTTGTAGATCTTCCCTGTGAGTGTTGTTTTTCTTCTCAACCTTTCTTTCTCTTAATTTTTTCCTGATCTGTTATCATATAATTAGTTTTAGATATCTAAGTTTGTTTAATATCTTATTAGATCCCGACTTTAATTATTGCTCAAGTTTTGGTCTCTCCCCTAACACTATTGCATCTGATGGATGACTTTTTGTCACGGAATATCATTAATTGATAAACATTAAACATATACAAGCTGTAAAACAGTAATGCAAAGGTAGGTCGTTATAGAATTGAAGACGTGGTCCTTGAAAAAAAGTGGAAGTTTGGAAGGATAAAAAATAAGTATAGAGAATTTATTTGAATTTATAAAAAAAAATAGTTATATATGATATTCTTATAAGTTCCTTTTTTTAATTTCTTGTGATAAGTTTTTTCTGTAACCGATCAAAATAAACTCTTGTTAACATATTTCAATAAATTTTATAATCAAACTCATGACTTAAATTTCGATTTAATAAAATTTTATTAAATAGCCGTTTAATACTTTAATTAAGTTGTTTATTTAAACATACCCATAATAAACTGTTTCGTATTTTTTTTGGAGAACCAGTTCGATCTCTGTTAGTACTTCATTGTTCACTATCCAATAGAGATATGTATTGGAATAAAAAGAAAAATAAATGCTCTTCTTGAAAAAATAATGATTTGTTCAATATATGCAACCATCATTTTCCCATAATACATTAAGAATTTGTCTCTTCAAAAGTTAAAATCTATATTTTAGAGAATAGAGTTCATTTATAATTGTTGATTAAAAATCAATAATTATGATAATACTAATGCATATATGATTATAACATAAATAGACCGATCCAAGTCAAATTTGTTGGACTCGACCCACAATGACCGATATCATAAATAGATCGATCTAATTGGTTCACTTCCTGTTGGTGGGTTAAATGGGTTGATCCACCAATCCACCTATGGCTTAACATTAAAAAAACAATTTTTTAAAAGAAAAAATCAACAAAGAGAGAAAGAGGAACGACCAGCATAAAATGAAACCCACCTCCATCTGCGAGGGAATACGATAAGGAGGGCTGGAGGGAAAATAGCAATGGTGGCATCGTGGTGAGGTGCCAAGGTGGTGCAACAACTTTGTGGTGAGGGTAGAAAGACAAGAGAGAGAAAGAGAGACAAAACGAGAAAGTGTGGTGATTGGTGAGGTGGTGGTGTCAATATGGATGGCAGCGACCAAAGGCGCAATTATAGAGAGTGTCGAAGCAAGATCAAAAGATTGAGAGACAGAGAGAGCGAGACAGAGTGTGAGTGACTAAGTGTATGACAATCTATGTATGCTTTAGAATTAGTTTGAGTTGGATTATTTGTTAGGTGAATTCAACTTGGGTGATGTAACACCCCCGTAGGCCTCTGGTGCGTTATCATTAACAATATCAGATTAGCGCCTCATTAACATTAATTAATACTCAGCGGAAGCATAGAATCGTTTTTCTTGATTCATTATGTATGGAATCAAATATATCAAGCAAGCATATAGATAAGGCACATAACATACACCCCTGCTGATCAAGTTTCTCATAAATAAACATAGACAGATAAATAAACATCTACAATATACTCAGGAGGAAATTCATCTCATATCATATCATTAATAGTTCTGTACATCCATATACATCAGAGTTTTCACCACACCGTGGTGATACAAAAGAATAGCTGCCCTCACCGAGGGTTTACAGAACTATACAACCCTTAACCAGGGTACAAAACATAAACAAAACACACTGAGCCTTCAAGCTCCTTCTGCTGCTCTCAGTCAAGTAGAAATGTCTCTATTCGGGCCTCCTGCCCTGAGACTGTTCTCTTCTATCCAAAGAGTCACCTAAAATCACAAATCCCCACACGGGGTGAGATACATATCTCAGTAAGCTCAGGGTCCTTGGGAAATCATCCCCACCCTGGCCCATAATTCACAATACAAACATCAGACAAGCATACATATCAAGTCGATTTCACATCCATGGCAGAGAACCCTCAATGCCGTTCCACATGGCAGAGATTCACTCAATGCCCTCAATACATGACAGAGATTCACTCAATGCCCTAAATACATGGCAGAGATTCACTCAATGCCCTCCACATGGCAGAGAATCCCTCAATGCCCTGGGCAGAGAACCCTCAATGCCCTCAATACATGGCATAACCAGGCACAAATGCACACAGAGTAATATATGCAACAACCAATGCATGCATTATGAATATGACCATCACTCCCCCGGAGTGTGGTGTGCAACCAAGTGGGAATCATGTCCCAGGGACTCAGAACTTACCTGACAAGGTATCACTCTGCAGTTCCTTCCCTGGTCTGTGGCTCCCGCCACCAACAGTTCCAATATCACGCCCTATTCAAGGGACATTCTAATATCAAAACCAATCCATAGACATTCAAACACAGCACATATCATGTACAGAATTCCCCTATCCTAGGGTTTAATCATTCTCAGCCCACACTAGGCTTTTCACAGACCACACAAGGTCTCTCAAGGCTGAATACCAAGCATCTGAGTCATCTCAGACCCAATGCACAACCTATACATATAAGCTCTGGCCAGCATTAGTCCATATTTCAAATATCACTGGAACGGTCTGAGTCTCACTCAAAGCACCGTTTAATTAGCCTCTCAGGCTCAACACAATCATAATCAAGGCTCTAGCATGTCAGAAATCAAATGACAAGTGGCCCTACAATAGTCACACATGCATCCATAGAGCCAATATACAAAGTTCACCAATTCAAAAACTGAAAGCTAATCCTTCATCACTAGACAGTTCTAAACATGTTTCTCTACAGAACCCTGGGCTAATTCTAACCCCAGATCAATATAGATCACAAAATCCAGAAAACCCCAACTCCCAAAATCAACCGAAGAAACTCGAGTTTATTACCTCAATGGCGACCAGACAAGCTGCAGGATTGCTTCCTCAAGCTCTGTTGTCCCTGCTGAGCCCTTGATTCTTCGCCAAACTCAAGTTCCCAAGTCATGAGTAGGATAAGACTCTTCATGAGATTTCAGTTGCCTGGAAGCATAGGCAACCACCTTCTGATCCTGCATCAACACACATCCAAGCCCCTGCTTAGACGCATCACAGAACACCTCAAAAGTTCCTTCAGGATCAGGAAGAGTCAACACTGGAGCTGTGGTCAACCGCTCTTTCAGCTCCTTGAAACATTGCTCACACTCATGGGTCCAAACAAAGGGAACCCCCTTCCGTGTGAGTCGAGTCAAAGGTATCACCAACTGAGAAAACCTCCTGTAATAACCAGCCAATCCCAGGAAACTACGGATCTCAGATACGTCCTTGGGCCTCTCCCAAGACATCACTGCCTCTATCTTGCTGGGATCCACTGATACACCAGCTGCTGAGATCACATGGCTAAGGAACTTTACCTCTGATAACCAGAATTCACACTTGGCCAACTTAGCATACAACTACTTATCCTTCAAGATCTAAAGGACTTTCCTGAGATGCTCGACATGCTCTGTCTCCGTCCTGGAGTAGATCAGTATATCATCGATGAATACCACCACAAACTGATCTAAGAAAGGTCTGAATACCCTGTTCATATAATCCATGAACACTGCCAGGGCATTCGTCAGACCAAACAGAATGACCTGATACTCAAAGTGACCATACCTAGACCGGAAGGCTGTCTTAGGTATGTCTGCTGGCTTGATCCGAATCTGATGATATCTGGATCTCAGGTCTATCTTGGAGAACACTCTGGCTCCCCTCAACTGATCTAACAGATCATCGATACGAGGCAGAGGATACTTGTTCTTCACAGTAACCTTATTCAATTGCCTGTAATCTACACAAAGTCTCATACTGCTGTCCTTCTTCTTCACAAAGATCACCGGTGCTCCCCAAGGCGAGACACTCGGTCTGATAAACTGCTTGGACAGCAGGTCCTCCAACTACACCTTTAGCTCCCTCAACTCCAGAGGAGCCATACGATAAGGTGCCACAGAAATTGGTCCCACACCAGGAACTAAATCTATGGAGAACTCTATCTCCCTCTCTGGTGGTAGCTGAGTTATCTCCTCAGGAAACACATCCATGAACTCATTCACCACAGGAATCTGAGACAAAACTTCACTTGGCTTATCTTCTGTCACACCCAAGAAGATATAGCCCTGAGCTCCCTCCATGATCGTCTTGCGAACTTGCAAGACCGATAAGAATGAGGTGGAACTCGAACCTGCCTCGTCAAAAGGCACAACTACCCTCTTCTGACAACAGTCTAGCATCACGCCATACTTGGCCATCCAGTCCATACCCAGAATCATCTCCAGGGTAGGCATAGCTAGACAGAACAGATCTATCACATAGGCCCTGCCCTCATACACAAACTGCACGTCCTTGCAACACGTGCTCACCTGACATCTTTCTCTAGATGCAGTGATAACCTCCATCGGAGGGGCAAAACTGAGCTTAGGCAATTTGAGCCTATCAACAACCACATCCTGTATGAAGGAATGTGTAGCTCCAGAATCAAACAATACTCTAACATCACAATCATCGATCAGAACTGTACCTCTGATCAGGTCTGGAGCTCTGGCTGCTTCCCTAGCATCTACTGTATACACCCGGCCTGCTGTGGGTGCTATTATCTCTGCTGGAGCAGCCTGTGCCCGACTCTCTGTCTGAGGGCACTCTCTGGACATGTGGCCTGACTGGCCACATCTATAACAGATAATCTGGCCTGTAGAACATGCTCCCAAATGCTCCTTTCCGCAGGCCGAACACTTTGGGATAGGTCTTTCCCGAACTGAACCCCTCTTGAATCTGTCGGAGGGTGCAGAGACTCTCAACATCTTGCCCTTACCCTTCCCGGGTGGGCCAGAACCTCTGGGCCTTCTCCCCTCCTGTCTGTCTGAGGGAGCAGGCTGTCTGCCTCTCTGTCTCTGCAGGATACCCTCCACCTGGCGACTCTGTCTCACCAGGTATCCATATCTCGTGACTCAAGACCAGCCACTAGCACCTGTATATCATCCCTAAGTCCCCTCAGGAACTTAGCTGCTAGAATATCAGCTTCAGGCAAAGGTCTCCTGAAGTGTGCATACTGGGCCAGCTCATTAAACTGGGCCAGATACTCGTCCACCGTCAGGGTTCCCTGGACGAGTTCATCAAACTCTGCCTGCTTCTGTTCCTGGGCATCTCTAGGAAAATACCTGTTAAGGAAGCAGGCCTCAAACAGCTGCCAGGTAATCACATCTCCTCGGCCTCTCAGAAGCTGTATTGTGGTCTTGCACCACTCATGGGCGTCGCCCTGAAGCATATAGGTTGCATACAGCAACCTCTGGTGATCGGGGCACTCCATCACCTCAAAGATCTTCTCTAGGGCCTGCAACCACCTTGCTGCAGCCACTGGATCATAGCCCCCTGAAAACACTGGAGGGTCATGCTTCCTGAAGGTAATCAACATCTTCCCTCTGGCTGCTACATCACTGTCAGCCTCTATCTGGGACATCTGGTCCCCTCGCAGGTGGCTCCCACCGACCTGCTGGCGACTACCCTCGCCATCATGAGTAGGAGGTGTGGAAGATGCTCTGTCATCCCTCCTGAGGTTCTTCACCTCCTCTAACAAGTCCTGGTTAGCCTTCATCAAGGCTTCATTAACTTCTCTGGTTGCAACCATCTCTCGCTGCATCTCCTCCTGAGTCTGTCTATTAGCAGCTAACTCTTGCTGCATGGCGGCTAGTGCAGCCGCAACTGGATCAGACTGGGCACTGTAGCCCCACTGGTGCTTCTAAGTCTCACCATAGCACTACACATGTACATCACACAGTGAGTTGATCATGCCCACAGTTAATGTACCCCCATGCAATGCTCATGTCAAACAACCACAGACAAGCACCAAATCAAGTTCCATACATAAAGTTCTTATCAAGAAACGGCTCTGATACCATTAAATGTAACACCCCCGTAGGCCTCTGGTGCGTTATCATTAACAATATCAGATTAGCGCCTTATTAACATTAATTAATACTCAGCGGAAGCATAGAATCGTTTTTCTTGATTCATTATGTATGGAATCAAATATATCAAGCAAGCATATAGATAAGGCACATAACATACGCCCCTGCTGATCCAGTTTCTCATAAATAAACATAGACAGATAAATAAACATCTACAATGTACTCAGGAGGAAATTCATCTCATATCATACAAAACTAGCTGCTGACTCAACCTCCCCTCGGGTCTACGCCCTCTTTGTTTTAGCATCGGCGATGCCCACACTAGGCTTCTCACAGACCACACAAGGTCTCTCAAGGCTGAATCCCAAGCATCTGAGTCATCTCAGACCCAATGCACAGCCTATACATATAAGCTCTGGCCAGCATTAGTCCATATTTCAAATATCACTGGAACGGTCTGAGTCTCATTCAAAGCACCGTTCAATTAGCCTCTCAGGCTCAACACAATCATAATCAAGGCTCTAGCATATCAGAAATCAAATGACAAGTGACCCTACAACAGTCACACATGCATCCACAGAGCCAATATACAAAGTTCACCAATTCAAAAACTGAAAGCTAATCCTTCATCACTAGACAGTTCTAAACATGTTTCTCTACAGAACCCTGGGCTAATTCTAGTCCCAGATCAATATAGATCACAAAATCCAGAAAACCCCAACTCCCAAAATCAACCGAAGAAACTCGAGTTTCTTACCTCAGTGGCGACCAGACAAGCTGCAGGACTGCTTCCTCAAGCTCTGTTGTCCCTGCTGAGCCCTTGATTCTTCGCCAAACTCAAGTTTCCAAGGGTTTTCTGAGGGAATGGATTTTGCTCAGTTCAAAGGAAAGGATGAAGGATTATAGCTTTCTAATCGGTTTTCTCAAGTTTCTAGGTCGTAGGGAGGTGTTTAGGCCAACATATAAGGGCCTAGGAAGCTTGGGCTTGCTCTAATGGAGGTCCAGGGCAATGGGAGGAAGAAGAAGAAGTTTTCTTCTTCAGAAAATGCGACTGCCCATAAATACTCTGCCTGCCCGAGTTCTGGCGCGGTCCGCGCCATCTCCGGCGCTATCCTCGCCACCATGGCGGTGTATGTGGCGCCACCAGCGCCACTCCCACGCCCCCAGCGCCAACTTCCAGAACCTGTGGTGCCACCCGCCCCACACCGGCGCCATCCACGCCATCCTCCCCTGACCTATGGCGCCATCCGCGCCACACCTGGCGCTGATTGCGTGGAAAACCAGTGAAACTTGATTTTCCAGACCACTTCCCGCGCTGTCCGCGCCAACCATGGCGCTACTCGCGTGGGCTGGAAAATACCTGGCGCCCCTCCCGCCAGATTGACGCCCTAGACGTGAAATTCCAGTGGGTCTGGCGCCATCAGCGCCAGCCCTGACGCTACCCGCGCCACCCCCTTCACAGGATTTTCTTCCAAAGATCCCTAGCGCTACCAGCATGGGATCTGGCGCCAGCCGCACCACAGCAAGGGTCATCACTGGTGAGCTGAGTTGTAAACGAGATGAATTATATTTCTAGACTAATTGAAATTGTTTCCTTTTTTTGGTTTGACCCGGTCCAAATCCATGGTGGGTCAGGTTGACCCACGAGTCCTAACCTATTTTTGACAACTCTACTATTTTTCCTACTAAGAAATTAGAGAAGCAAAATAATGACATGGACATAATATAGAGACAAGTTCCAACATGACAACATTCTCCTGAACTGTATCAACAATATAATTTTACATACATGAAATATGGTGATTGAATAATGTAAAAATATTTTGTATAAGTTATTTATATATAATAAAAAATTTTAAAAATAAAATTGACTGCTCAAAAAATTAAATACTATATTTAATGAATATAATATCTAATAAAATTATAAAAGATATAAGGCGAAAGGGAAGGTGACGAAAGAGGAAGCAGGGAGACATGCGCCGCTAGGGTAGGGAGGTGTGCCATAGGGGAGGGAGTTGATTGGCTTCTAAAGGAGGGAGGGAGAAATTAGGGTTGAGATTTTATTGAGTCTGTTTTGATGAGTCAATTTTAAATTCCAAAGAATTTTAAATTCTAAGAATTAATGTTTCAATTGAAATTCTTTCAATTTTAAAATTCTGTATTTGGATAAAGAAATTAATTTTTTCATTTTTAAAATTTCATCTGATTTAGAATTCGACCCACCCCGAAGTCAACGATCTTCACATGCTTCCGAGAGTTTATTAGTTGATTTGAGGGTTGGTGTCCTTGTGCACGACGTGCCACCGAGCCAGCCTCTACAAAATCTGTCGAGACAAATTTGTCAACTACTGCTCCTGCGATATGTGTTTCCCCTCCAGTGAACCCTCCGTCCATGACCTCCAGCAGCACCTAAGTTTCATTTTTCTGATGGTACATCTCGTGGCACTACACCATGTTTGGATTGTCCACGTCATGGAGAATTTGGATTTCCTGGTGGATCTATCGCCGCACCAACTCCTCATGGTGACTGTATATCACCTTCAGCGCGTACACTCATCCGCTGGTGCGATGGACCATCTTGTACACCGTCCTTTTGCTCCCTCTCTCGATGCAATTCGGCCTTTCCAGCTCCGAGAACGGGATCACTTGTTGCGCTACCATCGTAGCATCCGTCGATGGGGGCAAAGAAAGCGGCACTGCCAAGTTGGTGTTCCGCTGCGGAAGCGACAGCCTCAGGTCCTTGCGGTGGCTCTGGGGACGTCAGTGACAAAAGAGAATTTTAATTTCTTACGTTTTAGAAGAAAATTAAAATTTCACATTTTTTGTTGTTTAAAATTATGTTTTAAAATTTCAAAACTTTAAATTATTCATATAAAAACATCAAAACAATGAATTTTAGATTAAAGAATTTTAAATTTTTTAATAAATTATTTTTTCAGTTAAAATTATCTATCCAAATACTTAAGGTATTATCATAATATACTTGGAAGAGGAAGGTGTAGAATACAGAAAGAGGTGCAGGATTCAACACCCTAAAAGAGTTGAGAAAAGCCCATTAGATTTCTGAGGTTGTGGTTGAGAATTGGGCCCAATTGTAAGAGAGATAAGAAGGTGGGGGGAAGGGAAACTTCGCCTTGGTTGGTTCCATCGATGACTGACTAAATACTAAATAGGTTGCTGTGTTGTGTTGTTTCCCAATTGAAAATCGAAATCGAAATCCCCACAACACAATTCAACACAACCCTTCTTCTTCTTCAATTGTGTTGGAGCAGAATGTGGCCCTCGGCGGAGATGCTATCAAACATAAAGGAAGCAAGTCAAAGCGTGGTGTCGACGCGGCGCCCCTGGCGCGTGTTCCTTGACCCCTCCTCCCTGAGCCTCCCATCCTCCATCTCGGAAACCACCACGCGCCTCGCCCACAACTTGACCTACTTCCTCTTCAACTACGTCCTCCTCCTCCTCCTCGTCTTCCTCCTCACCCTCCTCCGCCACCCCTTCCCCCTCATCCTCTTCCTCCTCCTCTCCGCCGCCTGGTACTTCCTCTACTTCTCCCGCGACGACCTCCCCATCGTAATCATCCCTCTCGCCCTCGTCACCCTCGTCGCTCTCTTTGCCACCGGCTCCTGGCTCTACCTCCTCCTCGCGGTGGTCATTGCTGCCGTGGTCGTTTCCTTGCACGCTGCGCTCAGGAGTACCGACGAGCTTGTTGGGGACGATCAAGAATCCCCTTATGGTCCTATGCTTGGTGACACTCCTTCCGCTGGTGCCTATGTCCCTGTTTGAGCTTTTTTAAACTCTTTTTTTGTACAATTCACTAACAATCTCATATTTATTCATCTGCTCTTTCACTGCTCTGCTGCATTCCTTGTGTGCAAATATTTAGTTTGGTATTGGATGGGATGATGATGCCCGTCAATATTGGTGTTATGTCTCATGAATTTAACAATGAATTGTTAAGCTTCATGTGGTGCTGTGAAATGGGAATGTGTCATCATCATTATAACAGGGTTTCTATGTTATGGATTTCTTCACTTTATTAACTTTGCTCTGTGATGTGCTATGTTGTACTGAAATAATGCACAAATAATGAAATTTAAGCATGTAATTATTTTAAGTGTTTTTGGTACTATTCTAGTTTTACTTCGTAAATATGTGAAATTAAGGTTTATATTAAATGTCGGCATAGGTTAACTAGGTGAAATTTCAATTTTGATTTAAAAATAGTACATCAATATCTAAGGACTGCATCTAAGTTTAGGTAATGTTCAATTCCACTTGCATCATTGTGGCTGAATGATTGATCGGTTTCTTTGGGTAGGCACCCTTGGGCATGGTTGTGTAAATGCAGTAATGCCTTTTGCTTTTGGATTGTAAAAGTCATGCTTGATCTGCATAATTGTGTGTTATTAGTGAGTATCACCAATGTATTTTGTGAATTGTGATTGTATCTCAGTGCAATGTGTAATCACCAAGATAGTGTAAATTAGGATCCAAAAGCCCTGAATTGGTATAGCTGTTGGTTGTATATTACCCCAAGATTGCCATGAGTGTGCCATTTGCTGACAGCATTATCCCTTCTTAGGATGAGCCCATTGAGCTGATTATTGTGGTAGTTTATTGCATTTGTAATTGTGAACCTGTTTCTTTATCGACCATAGTTAGTATAAATAACCATGTTCCTAAAAAACTTGTCCTTGTGAGTTTCTTCCTTGCAAAATCAATGCTTCTGATGTCATATAATGTGACTTTTTTGCTTTGAGTAGTTATATCATGCACTCGATCTTTAATGTCAACATCCTGTTCTGCAGTTGCTACTTAACAAGCATAACATTAAACTGTCTGTTCTGCAAATGTACCCCCTTTCCAGAAACATTCCACTTTTTCTACTTGAATTCTTTTCCTACTTTTGTCATGTGAAAAGTTCACAATATTTGTATCAGAGTCTGTCATCTATATGGATGGTACAAGTCCTAAACAGAATGTCATATTAACTGTAAAAATCAAATAAAATTATAGAGGACAGAATTTCTAATTCTCTGAAATGTATTTTAGTTTCTGTGTATTTTTGCGGGAGAAAAAATTGTTTGTAGCATTTTTCCTTGTGATTTTATTCAGTAAGCATATAATCTAGTTTAAATTAGTTAAGGGCTTGATTTCTCTGATTTTTTTTCCTGCAACATTTCTCTATGCACGTGCCTCTGGAAGACTAGCATCAATTTTTTTTTGACTGTTCAGATCTTGCAATCAGTCGATGCGATCATTAAACAAATGATTCCATGCTTTAGAACCAAAGCCACAAGTATTGTTGCAAACGTTTTTTTTTTTTTTTTCTTCTCTTTTAAGCAACAGAATAAATGCACATGCTTTTTGCTATGATTATTCAAAATTGACGATATTCGTTAGTCAGGTGTCACGTGCCGAACTTTGCTGTTCAGTGGCTAGAAATAGAATGAAGAACAGAAAGTTACAAAAAAAAAAAAAAAACAATTTAGATCCCAAGAATTTTGGTTCCCTTATAAATTCTCTACTTTTCTTAGTCTCAATTATCGTTAATTTATTCCACTTTGGCACTTCTAGTGTGTTGTGAAAAAGGTAATATGTTAGATTTGACAAATGAACGAACGTGAAGTCGTTTAAGAAACTTCAATGATATATTAAGACAAACTAAATCAATCTTAAGATGCCTTTTTGATGAGTAGTTATCTAACAACTGCTTTTACTTGCCAACAGGCTTTAGATTACTTGAAATCTTACCCGTTTTGGTTAGTGGTCCTTGGAAGTTGAACTTCAAGAAGCTACATAGTATAAACCTTATTAAACGTATTGTCAAACTGTCTTGGACTATTGTGAGAAATGAGACAAAAAATTATTGTGAAAGGCCGCATGTTAAATAAATAAACCACTGATTCGCTAAACCTCTTCCAAATCTACATTACTAGCGGAGTTCTTCTCTTTTTTTAAACTCAGTCTCAACTATTCACAGGGTACGCTGATTTAGTGCGTTTGGATGAGTATTGCTAAAATTGTTTTGAATAAAATTAATTTTAATTAAAATTGATTTTGAAGTGATGTGATTTATGTTGAATATTTTATTATAAATTCAAGTTAGGAGTAAATTTAGTATAAAATTTTGGATTCAATGCAAAAAGTTACTCAAAGTTATTTCAATCCAGAATCAATTATGAATTCTTCTGCAACATAAAATCACACATGTGAAAATGTATCAAAAATTAATTCTGGACTTAGAATCAATTTTCTAACGTTAAACCAAACACGCCTTTAACAGTTCGCGTCATGTCATTTTTAACGTGTAAGAATATAAAAACTAATTTCGTTAGTTTTTTCACACCTTAAATAAATAAATAAATAATCTAATTTTTCACACCTTAATTTTTATACCATTCTTACACCTATATATATATATATATATATATATATATATATATATGGAGAGAGAGACTGTTTTATATGAGAATGATCCTCTTATTACAACAATCATTTTTATTGGTAGATTATAATGAAAAGTCAAGATTAAAATATTTTAAATTTAAATTAAAGTTTCATTTAACCATAAAATCTTTATAAGATTTACCAAACAAAATAACAATTTATCTAAATGAGGTTTTAATTTGAATTTAAAATATTTTAATTTTAATCTTTCATTTTAATTTAAAAATGAGAATGACATTCTCATTCTCATGTAAGAGGATCATTCTCATATGAAACATCCTCTCTCTATATATATATATCTCAAAAAGTATAAATAAATCATTTTTCATTAACAAATAAATAATACCAAACTTATCATATGATTAATAATATATAAATGCTCTTATATATTACATGTTCCATTAATACTTGTTTTTTTATGACATCATATCATTTAGCTTTGGCATACTTCCTCTTCTCTTTCTTTTAAGGTGTCAATAGGTGTCTAACTTATTTTATAGTGCTAACTGCTAAAAACTAAATCATATTGGCACCATCATTGAATGCTAGCAGTGATTTGTAACGTATACTTTTTAATATCATCAATATCATAATACATCTAACTTCTCTCTCATTTCAGTTCCACCTTATATTTTTCTTATTTCTTTATTCATCTTCTATCACATTTATTAATTTCTCTCTTCATCTTTTTTAACATATCTCTCTTCCTTTTACTCATACAATAGTGTACGTTCATAATTTTCCTATTTTCTACTTGATAGCCGAAGAAGCAATAAAATGGCTAGAAATGAAAACAAGTGAGAGATTTAAAAGGCTCATAACATGAAAGAAAATCTAACTCGAATAATCAATAAAATCTATTGTAAATCAAGGGTATAATGTGTATACCGCAAAT
Source organism: Glycine tomentella (assembly GCA_007407185.1). NCBI lineage: Eukaryota > Viridiplantae > Streptophyta > Magnoliopsida > Fabales > Fabaceae > Glycine > Glycine tomentella. Next base: position 347,327 of record PYAF01001076.1, on the reverse strand, counting down.
ACGACTCAATCAAGAATGTTTGGTGCTTCAAATAGACAGAAAAATAATAAAAATCCTTTAAGAAAGCATAGCAGGGTAGTTTATGAGGTGTCACAAGCCTTTCGACCATATGAAAGGACCATAATAAAATCCTTGGCTGAGCTTCCAACAGATGTCTGAATCCCATTCTTTGGCACTGTTTGCAACCATATGTCTACCAAATTTCTTAGTTGCAATGAAGATAAAAGTGCCCGACCTTGTAATGTGATCTCCACCTGAAAGAGTAAATCAGAAAAACCAATTAGCTTCTGAAAAACCAATAATTGGCTACACATTGTTTCACTAAGGTGTTAGTTTTAGCAGAGAGAGAACCAATTTACCTCAGCTTCGGTAGCAAGACCAAGCTTCTTCACGAGATACTTTTTAATATAGGAAACAGTTACACTACCATCCCTGTGATGATTTGAAGATTTATCAGTGGAAGTTATCAGTTATGCTATAGCAGTTTGTGCTTGATAAGGAGATAAATTAGAAAGAAAAAAAAATTACAAAAATGTCAGCGAAACAAAAATTGTCATCTGCCAATGTGAATGATAATTGATAAGAAATAAGAATGATATCATATGGCATATACACTGAAAGTATAGTTTAGACTTTAGAGCATATACAAGTAAATATACAGAAACACTGTTTTTCAAAGAAACATCAGCCAGATAAACAATTACTTCATGCATAGCATGCTCATTCAGTCATTCAAGCACTGAAATTGATCAGCCAACAAGAACTCATATCAGAAAATAGGAATATGAAACTCACTTGACCCTTAGGTAGCTGGAAGATAACTGTGGCAATCGTGCACTTGCTTTCCTGTATACAGAAATTCAAAGGTCAGATACTCAACAATTGGCATAACTATCAAAGTTAAATAAGCCATAAAATGTATACACACTTCTCTTCAGCAGCAACCAAGCAGAACCATATTGGACCAAATTCTTTGTTGCTTTCAATGTTGGAACCAATCTCAGGTTGTGCAGGAAAATTCAAGTCCTCAGAGATTCTGAGTGTTTTCTCTTGAGTGCTCAGAGGCCTTTGGTGTTGGACTGAATCTGAGTTTGAAGGAGTTGATTCATTTTGATCAGCAGCATTGTCATTGGAGCGCACAACTATTGGACTGACAGTATTTTCTTGCATGGTGGATTTTTTACGAGGCTTTTTGCTTCCAGGTTCCACCAGGGAATTTAATGGCTCAAACATATCAGCCATTTCATTCCTAAGCTCAGAATTGTCCTTCTTGTTGCTCTCTGGTTGTTGACTTGAATTTGCTTTAGAAGAATTCTGCTAATCAGAGAAAATAGTCAAGCACTAGAACATACAAGTGAAGATCTTTTGAAACAAAAGTGAAGGACAAAAAGGATTAAAATAATTATAGCTTCCTGAAAGCAGAAACAAAGTAAGGATTAAGAAACAAGAACCGGATAAAGATTAGAGGACAAGAAAAAACTTGATAACCATTATTACCGGAATTTTGATTTTGAGACTTCCGTTGGAAGTTTCACCCGGGGGTAGACCACCATCTTTCTTTTCTTCTCCTCCTACTTTGTCAAGTTGACAAGAAGGAGGTGGTGCAGAGCGAGTAAATTTTAATCTAGCTGCAGCTTTGGCTCTTCTTGCGGATCGTATTGTAGAACTAAAAGCTTCTTCCAAAGCTTCTACTTCACCACGGTTTTCATCGTCCGCTTTATCAAGTTTTGAAGCAGCTTTGTCTATTTTTGCATTGCTTTTTAACAAAGATGGAGAATTCTTCTTTCTGTTGATGTTCAACTTGACTGAAGAAGCATTTTGTTCTTCTAATGGGAAAATTTTATCCCTCAAATCTTGCAGACAAGGATCTGGCCTGTTCATTTCCAAAACAATATAGAAGTCAGGTAAAGTTCAGGAAAACTCCACCTATAGGGAGAAAAAGAAAGAAATGAAAATTCCAACCATCAAAAAGAAATAAGAACAGGAAAAAAAAAAAAAAAAGCAGAATTGGTCACATCAATTTTTTCCCATGGTGCATGCACAGAAGCAAACAATCATGATAAACTCAGATTACAGTGAATATCTCAGTCATTCAGTTACAAACAACCATATTTTTTGGTCTATCCCTGCATGGTTCTATACTGAAAATCAAGTAATTTCATGAAAAAATAATTTTTTCCTATCAAGGTAATCACATGATCATATAGATTACAATAGTATGATAAAGTGATATGAGACTATTTAACTGCAGCAGAGAGAATTATAGACCAATCTGTCAATCGTTTCTGAAAGTATAGTCATGTTCATTGAGACTACCTTAATTTATCAAGTGGAGAACAACCCAAATCTCTATTGCATATTGGACAGTGCTTTAAATTTTCATCTATTAACTTCTTGTCTACACATTCCCTGCAAACTGTTGTTAAACCAAGATTTAGACTTGCAACTTGCATACAGATTCAGAAACATAAAGGTAGATGGAAAAGAAAAACAATGAACAATTCATTACATGAAAAAAAAACTTAAAGCAAGGGAATAATGGAGACTGACGCCTAGTGTCTAGCACAATCATACACAAGTCTTGGTCCCTGAAATTAACATGACTAAGCATAAGCACAAGCTCCCAAAAATGCAAGAGTGAATATAGAAGAAATCAACAATTAATTTATGTAGTAAATGTCCAGATACATCTTTCACTCTCTACTTTCATATGTTCACCCCACTATACCAAGAAGACACTGTTTTTCTATCATACCAAGGACCCTTTAAGTTTCTCAAAGAAGTAAAATTATTTCACTGAATATCAGGATACAATCATGAATTTACTGACAATTGGAGAGACAGATATTTGCATCAGCAAATAACTATGCATACCTTGTTCCTTAGTGTTTGTAAACATGTAAAAATCAAAACTTGCTTCATTTCACCAAAGCCTATTAAACTTAACTAAAATTATTTTGATAAAAATATGCTTCTTTGGAATCATCTTCATGAAAAGATATCAGCATTTCAATTGAAACCAACAACTAACTAGAGTTATCATGCAGATTGCAGACAGCATGACATTTTGCATAAAAAAAAATACAGAATGCTACGAAATATTTGCTAGGTACCACATGATGAGTAAATACTAAATGTAAATTTTTGTGCTGCATGGAATATAAATCAAGTTATCATTAACAAAGTATTTCAATAAAGTTACTAGATAAGCAGGCTATAAAACAGGGTGATAGGGCATTATGGTTTCCAAACACATAAAAGGGGGAAAAAAAAAGAAGGAAAAATTAAAGACCGCAAAAATCATGAGCTACGGCAACAACAACCAAGACTCAATAAATTAGTTTTATCAGCATAAAAAGTATTGAAAAGCAGATCACAAAATTGAACAGAAAAAAGGTAGATGAGAAAACGAAGCACACTTACAACTATGACAGCATTCTGATATTGTGGTAGCGTTTCTGAAAAACTTATTGCACAAAGGACATGTCACGCATGCTGAAACCTTCTCATAGTTGAGCTTCGCCGCTCCCATTGTTATGTCTTTATATCTGTCTCTGTCTATGACAACGACACACTCAAACAAAAAAAACACACAGCCACCTCCGTACTCACGTAGCCCGCATGGTGCATGTCACCAAACTAAGAAGCAAGGGATAAAAAAACATGCCACTTTTGCATCATTCTCAACGAGAACGAGAAAAACGAAGAAGATAGATGCCACTACCAGAGAAAAAAACAAAAGGGTTTTAAGAATTGTGCATGATCCTATGAAGGGTCGTCTCGTCGAGTCTAGATCATGGAACGACGTCGAGGAAAACGAAAAAAGTGAGATTCTTTTGGAGTATCGAACGTGTGAGTCTTGTTCGATTTGTACAATGGTGGTGCTGCTGTTTTGGATTTATCTCTTGGAAGGTGAAAAAACGTAATCGAGGATGAACCTATCTTCTATGTATCTGTATGCTTTCATGTGTGTGTGAGAGAGGATGTGTTTGCTTCAAAGAAAGAGAATGTTACTGTGACAGAAGAAACGGCGTGTGTTATTGAGGGGGTGGCTTTGAGAGGCGCGCACACACAAAAAAAAAAAAAAAAAAAAGTACAAATAGGACTTGGGAGATGGGACCAAACCTTCCTCTCCCATAGAAATTATTTTATAGTGCAAGCTAGGCCACCTGCTATCTATGCTCTTATCTAATTTATGTGTGACAACTAGCTGAATTTATTAATTTATTTTTAAAAAATCAATTATATTATGAATATTGACCGAAATTATATTGATCCAAGATCATAGACACGTGGATAGTAAATTCTTCGTAATATATTTTATGATTTTTTTGTTTTGTTTTAATCTTATTATAAATGTACTGCCTCGGACTCTCTCTCATCGTGTATTCATCCAACCAACATTTTACAAATAGCATCTTAATTGTTAATTGGTGGTTATTACACAATAATTAAAAGAGAGAAAGAATGCGTGTGCTCCAACAAAAAAATATGTTGATGTGATGAAGACAATTTGTGTTATTGAGGGTAGCTATGAGAGACATATAAAATACAAGAAAATTTAGCTCAATTATTTGAGAGGAGTGTGTGAATTGTTGTAAAATTTTTAATACTTATTTTCAATTATTATGAATAAAAAAAATTAATATTTACAAAATAGTACAAATAGGACCTGGAACCAATCCTCTCCCACATAAATTGTATACTACAAATAGGACCTTATGTCTACTAATCTTATCTAATTTTCATATGACAAGCAATTGTTACCTTTTTTATTTTATAAAAAAGATTAATAAAATTCAGCTACATTATGAATATTGATCGAAATTAGTCTGAAACCATAAACATATGGATGGTAATTTCGATATACCATTCAACATCCTTTAGTATTCCTCATTTATTAAATACTTATATAATATGTTTTATGTATTTTTCTTTTTGTTCAAATCTAATATAATTGTACAAACTCAAATCTTTAATGGCCGCATATTTTTCTAACAACATCTTAGTTGTTGAACCCCATTACACAATAATCAAAAAAGAGAGAGGATGTGATGCACACTAGAGAATTTGGTTGTAGAGAAGTCTTGTAGGAAATGCATAAGGGGTGAAAGTTCCTAAACTCACTTTTTAGGAATAAAATTAATCATATTTGAGGAGTATATCACATACTTGTGGTATAGCTATATTTTCGTCTGGTCAACAACTTATAAATATCTTAAACATTAATTGATGATTGCACAATAATTGAAAAAGAGAGACTCTCATATGCTAAATCAAGAAATCGATTGTAGAGTAATTTTATGGGAGAAACAAAAAAAGGATCCAAGTTCCTTAATGTACTTTTTAGGTTTAAAATTAATCATACTTGAGGAACATATTACACACTTGTTTAGCCAATATCTTATCATAGTCGTTTATTAGTCATTGCAAAATAATTGAAAAGAAAGATAATGTGATGCATGATAAAGAATTCTATTGCAGAAAGGTCTTATGGGAGAAGTAGAAGAGGATTTGAGTTCCTAAATGTACTTTATAGGTATAAAATTAATCTACCGGATGAATATATCATATACCAGTGTTTTCATCTAGTCAACATCTTATATAAACCTTAGACATTGATTAGTTATTTCACAATAATCAAGAAAGAGAGACAATGTGCTGCACAATCAAGAATTAGATTGTAGAGAGATTTTGTGGGAAAAGCATGATTAGTGTTCTTAAATGTATCTTTAGATATAAAATTAATCATAGGGTCTGGTTGGATAAGCTTCTCTAGAAGCACTTCTAGAAGAAGAAAATAAGAGCAAAAAGATGGGATGAGCTTCTCCATAAATAAAAATAAGCTCTCCATTAGTTAATTTGTAGAAGCTCACCAATGTAACTTCTCTAAAAGATGAGATGACATCTACAAATTAGCTAATGGAAAGCTTATTTTTACTTATGGAAAAGCTTATTTCATCTTTTTACTCTTATTTTCTTCTTCTAGAAGTACTTCTAGAGAAGCTAACATCCAAACAGGCCCATATATGTAAATTTTTATGTAGCCAACATCTTACAGAAATCTTAGTCTTTAACCAATCATTGAACAAAAATTAAGAAAGAGAGAAAATGTGATGAACGATCAAGAATTTGATTGTAAAGCAATATTGCAAAAAAAGTTGAAGAGAATGTAATTCATAAATATACTTTTTAGATATAAACTTAATCATATTTGAAGGACATATGACATGCTTATAGCATAATATACATTAGTAAATGCACATGCAATGCTCACATATAATACATATTTGTGAGACTCAATTTTTAATAGCATTTGGTAAATATGCTAAAATAAGACAAACCATAATATATGAATTTTGTTATATATTAAGTGTATTAATTTTAAAACATATAGTTACAAAATAGAACATTTTAATTTCACTAAAAAGTGAAAAAAATATAGAATACATTATATTATATTATTTCATCCTATTTTTCTTGCGTGTCAAAGCATTATCTTCGTTCATTTTCTAAAATTTATTTAGTATCTACAATTCACATGTTAAATTCTTCATATTTATATGGTTAAGGTCAAAATTTGCAATATAAAAAAATATTTTGAATATATAAATTATATATTAGATCTACAATAACTGATTTATATTGCGATAAAATATTATTTTTAATTATTGAAAAGTTATTAAAATTAAAATTTGAAATAAAGATAAAATTAATAGATTGAAAGAGATAAGTAGTTAAGAAAAATCATATCTACTACGGATAAAGATAAAAGAATAGTGGTTTGTGATGGCTCAGAAACATCTTTTTTAGTTATAGTTGTTACATCAAATTAAATTTGAAATTAAAATTAAAAATATTTAAATAGAATAAAAAAAACTAATCACTCAATACATAATATTATGATAAAACATGTGAATACATAATATTATGATAAAACATGTGACTCAAAGTGAGTGAAAATAACTCCTAAAGAGGCTTCTATTAAGAAAAAAAAATGCTCTCATTCTTGAATTCTAGAATAACTCCTAAAAGGAGTATATGTTTCTTTAATATGTTTTTTTAAAAATCCATTTAAACATCTATTTAAAATATTTATTTACCTAAATTTTTGTCTATTTTGGTTCTTATAATTTTTTTGTTTTATTTTAATTATTTACGTGCCTTATTTTCTTGTTCTTCTCCACCGTAAATGCACTAACTCGGTGGATAGTTGGATCCTATCTATATTTTTGTATTTTTGTTTAGTCAACATCCTGCAAAATCATAGCTATTGATGGGTCATTGTACAACAACCGAAGAGGAAAAAAAATGTGATGCAAATCGAGAATTCAATTATAGAGAAGTCCTATGAATAAAGAAAAAAAAAAAAGATTTGAGCTCATGGCTTCCCTTTAGGTATAAAATTAATCAAGAATATATGATATATCACGAACTTGTGATAACACATAGTAATAAATGCAAACACAAGTACACAGCAATCACACAATACTGCTTGTATGACCCCGATTTTTTGTGACATTTAGTAAATATATAAAAAGAAAAAAGAAAAATATATAAAAGTAAAAAGTGTGGTACATATCTTAATTTTAATAAAAAAGGGTGAAAGTAAGGAATGTATGATATATTATTTCATTCTATTTTGCTTACGTATAAACTGTCAATCATTATCTTCAGTTATTTTTAAAAATTATTTAAATGTCTATTTGATATATTTGTATGTTTTTTTTATTCCGATATATTTGCATGAGTTAAGATATATTTTTGGTCCAGTAAAATGTTTGAAGACCAATTTTAGTCTCTTTTAAAAAAATTGTCCATGATTTGTTCATTTAATTTTGAAGTGATTTTTGGTTTAAAAGTGGTTTATATCCCTTTATAAGCTCCGTTATATAGCGATTCTGGACTAGTGCATTTCAAATTTAGAATGAAAGACAAAAAAATGGACAAAAAAATAATTCCGACCTTCAAAATTTTTTAAGGAACCAAACATATATTACCCATTTGTACTTTAAAATTAATTTAAATATCTATTTAAATAGTTATTTACTCATTTTAATTAACAATTTATTTTTAAATAAATATTAATTTAAATATTTTAATAAGTTAATGTATTTTCCCCCGGTGGATTTGCTTAACGAACTGTACGAGAAAAAAAAAGAAAAAAATTGAAACAACTTTTTTATCCCTATAGTAATAGCATGTACATTTGCTTTATAAAATAATTTTATATTATCTTTTATTTAATTTGTGATAAATTCATTAACTTTGTACTATTAATATATAATATAGTCATTAAACTCATAATAGAATATGATTGGTTTTTGTTTGTTCTCCTTAAGTTTTTTTTTTCAAAATAGTTTTTTTTTTTATCTTAGTTCTAGATGCTACTATTTCAGTCTCTATAAAATTGAATTTTTTTAAAATATCAAGGTGTGGTTTTTGTTCAAAATATAAGAGGATAGATAGTTAATTTAGTCTTCAAAAGTACCAGAAATTGTCATTTTAGTCTCTTGAAAAAGTCATTTTAAAAAAAGTGTAATTATCACTCACTTTTAGTCCAAATTTTAAAAAAGAAATATTTAACTTAAGTAATAAAATTAACATATATTTAAGAATTGAATTGACAATTAATAATAAAATTTAAGAACTTATTTTGAATTTTCATATTTTCAAGAATGATGATTTACTAAAACATAAAAGTCAACATCATCGTCAGGGCGAATACATTTATGGAATATGGTAACAATTGTCCTCAGAGTAGAAATTTTTTTACTTACATATTGATAAGGAAAAAAAAAGTACCATAATAGATGTTGCCCAATAAGACAACTTTTTTATATGAATATAGATAATTATCATTTATGCTCTTTTAATACTCCTATAAACTTATACATAAATAAAAAAAAGTTATACATTATATCTATCTTGAACTTAAATATAAATAAATTTAACTAATGTTCGTCATATTTAATAATCATTCCTAAAATATCCTTTATTAAGTTACAACTATATTTTTAATAACTTTTATTTATTTATGATAACATATTCTTATGAAACATATTTTAAAAATAATATTTTATTTTTTACTTGAAATTAATAAAGTTAAATGTCAATAAATTTTCTTAATTAGTATAAAATTAATTATTTTTGTTTGTATATGTATTCAAATACTAAAGATGTGTAACTCAACTAGTTAAACAAGTAGTTAAACAAGATATGTGAGTGTTATAAATCTTCTCTATCATATTCAATTTCTATAAATAAAAAATATATAAATTTAGAGGAAGTACTAATTAATATATCTATATATATATATATATATATATATATATATATATATAAAACGAGTCAATGAAATAAATACAAACATTCACCTAACTTAATTTGTAAAAATCCATATTACTAATATTTTTTTTACGAAAATACTATAAAACATTTTTTCCCCTACTAAATAATGTTTTTTGGATCCCCCTTAATTATGGTGCAAATCCATCCTTCCTGAATCCTTTTTTAATTAGAGTAAAAAAATCTACCTTACTGCAATTAGAGGAAAGAAAATGGAGAGAGAGAAGTACCTGATCAGATATATCTTTGATATATAGAAATAGTGTTTAACGATATTCTTCCATTCAAATTTAGATAATCTGCAGTTCTGATTTAGGCTATGCTCAAATGCAACGTTTTTTTTTTTTTTTTTATCTGCAATGATAATTATATTAAAAAGCACAAGAAGTGCATAAGAAATATGCTCAAATGCAACGTAATATTAGTAATGCAAAGTGAAGTAGTTTTGCATTCTTTATTTGAAAAATATATTGTCTTGGCCATTCTGAGTTTCTGACAATTAGCCTACACGTTGTTGCTCTGCATGTCATGCATAAACCTTTTAGTAGCCGTTACAAGACTCATTAAATTGGCCATTAGATATAATTAATTGAATAATATATGTTAACATACATTTCATGTAGCCGTTACATTGGAAAATAAAGGTATTTGATGGAAATGTGGAAATCATGGAAAACCATTAATTTTAAGTTTTCATGCATTTCGTGGTAAATCGTTTGCATTTAGCAATTTTCTTATAGAAAAACCCATAATTAAAACCATCTCCATTTTAGATCAATAGGGTTGAGCTCAAATCTTTAATTCTTTGTAGAGAAATCCTTTGAGAAAGTCGATGAAATGATAGTTACAACTTACGAAAATTACTTTTTATCTCTTTCCCCACGTACGATTATCCAACAAAAAATAAAATATTAATAAGCAAACATGTTCTTTTCAAGATAAAGGCAAAAATTAACATTAATGAGTGTTATAAAATAAAATAATTAAAATATTGTATACTACTAGTATGTTAATAGTGTTATAGATTAATGAGAAAATAATCTATGATTATAAAAAGTTTTTGCATTGTTTTATCTAATCCGTAAGTTGTTATATATAATAAGTATTACTTTTACGGTAATTACCTTTAAAGTCTCGTAACTATTATAATTTCTAATTAATTAATAATATTAAACTTTTTTGCATTCAATGCATTAAAAATTATCCCTTGTGCCACACATTTCAAACTATACCTAGTCTGAACTTGAAAAATAAGTTTTGTGCTCAATCTAACTATAATTGGAAATACATAGAAAGTATAAGAACAGCCCTCAATGTAATTAAACTTTGTATCTAATTGATGAAATGATTTGAAGTTCGGTGGCACTTATCCTATCCTTGTTTAGCTGTGAGGAAATGGCAGATCCAATAACTCAACATGAAGCATGTCCAATAACTCAACATGATGTTGAACCATCTCCAATAAAAAGCTCTTCAACATAAATTCATTAGACTGTTATACGTAGGAGTGCACCCTAGATTGATTTTCCCGATCCCACTAACCCCTTCTTGCGAGCATAGGCTATAATAATGAGAAACATCACAGCAGAAAATACTCCTGAGAAAATAACTACCTGCAAGAAAACATGGGGTATTTTTATTCTTAACTCATAATATCAAGTCCAAAATTTTGGAGCTATGTATACGTGTGCACACATGCGCATGCATGAACATTAATAGTTTGCCTACCCATTTGAACATGTAACCATGGTTATCGTTCCAAGTATATGGGATGTTCATGCCAAATATAGCAGCCACCAAAGAGTAGAAAGATAGACAAACAGTTCCTGAACTAAGAAAGAGCTCCAACTGCACAAAAGTTGAACACCATTTAGCGAACTCGTGAAGAAAAAAAAACATTATAGAATATTGATAGATGACATGCAACATGTCAGGTGCAGAAACGTGAAAAGCACCTGAATCAGCTGATTACGATGGTTGTCAAGCTGCAAAATGAAAAAAACTTCACTTGAATTTCGTGTCATTCACCAGATACCAATACCAATAGATATATTATCAGTAAATTGCTAACTACTTACTTGAATATTAATATAATCTTCAGTATCATCAATGTACTTTCGCAGCTTTAAATGAAAAGAAAAAGAAAAGTAATTAGGTAAAAGTAAAACTATCTAGTAAAGCAAATTTAGAGTTCAATTAAATGTAAATAACAGACTTTTAAAGAAGCCAAGCTAATGTCAAAAGAGTACACTAGTTTTGAGTCCCTTTCCAGAAAAGCCTAATCTAGTGGGCATTAGTAGATCCTCTTAACACATCTCACCACAAATAAATTCAGGGGTTTGACAGCATGAATTAGACATATAATCACCATTATCATAATATTTAATTACAAAGGTAAAGGTGGTACAGCAAAGATCCAAGTATGGTCTAGTTGATCCAAAAGGATAAATAGCATAAATCACTCAATCTCAGACGAGAAGGAATCCAACAAAGTAAGAGTATATCATCTCACAAAATTCTCATAACTATTTTTTAAGAAAAATTGCATAAAGACTTCCAAAACAAGATTTTAAGAAGAAAGAGAGCAAAATGCATATCCCCTTTGTTCACCATAAATTTCACAAGTGTTAAGTATTTGGAGTACCAATTTGGTCAAACTTTAATTTGCATATCAGTCTCAAACTAAAAGTCTCTACCCAAAAGGTTAGGCCTTGAATTCACTGTCTAAGAATTAGAATAGTAAACAGACCATAGGCTTTAAATTAATGAGAGAAAAAACTTTTCTCCATATTTACAAAGAAACAATCTTCCAAAACACTTTATATCTGCCATGTATCAGTCATATCCGAAAAATAAGATTTACAGCTCCCTATCGCACATGTGTTCACATACACAAAGAGATGATACTTACTGTAGTTAATTTGTTCAATGTGTTGTCGATTTCACTAAAATAAGCCTGCAAAATGAACAAAGACCTTTTATAGCAATTTTTTCCTCATTAAAAAAAAAATGAAGATGCTTTCCTTCTATTTTTTAAAGCAAATAAAGTTTATAACCTCGAGTAACATTTCAAGCTCTTCGACATCATTTTCATCTAAACGAACTGTTGCTAAACTTGCTCTACATATCTTTGATCCTATGGTAGAAGAGGCAGCAAACCAATTTGCAGTACCTGATCCTCCACTAACTGGTGATGCTGAACCAGCCTTTCTTGACAGGTATAGGTCAGCCATATCATCATCATCATCCAGCAATTGTTCAAGCTCATCTCTGACCTGTACCAGATAACAAGAACTTGTGATGGGAGGGACAAGGGATATATGTTGTTTTCTACTTAAAACTGATCAAGGCAGTTTACAGTCACATTAAACTAATTCTATTAAGAAGAAAAATAAAATAATTACAATAAAGAGAATGCCCATAAGTCATTATCGGAAGAACATTTTTTTTTAAAGACAGGGACCCACTTACAACAGTGTGAATCTTTCTTGAAATTGAATCTCTTTTGATCTTGAAAATACACCTTGCAATTTTTCAAACTCTACCAAACTATATAAAGGCATATATTTAATAAGGAATTTCTCATGCATTTATGCATCATAAAAAAAGAATAACCCTTCAAAGTGTAAGGATGTCCAAAATATCAACAGCATTGAGAGTCAGAGGGTGGAGAATATATTTACATAGAAGAAAATAGTTGTTTCCAATGTGCAAATTTTCCCCTAGCTAGCATAGTAAAACTTGACATACCTTTTGAACCCTAGCAGTCATCCTTGTCATTGAACTCTTCAGTTTACGAACTCTGTCCAAATTTCGACTACTGATCTGCATATTACAATTACAATAATTTTCAAGTTCATGACTGAAACAAAAAAGTCAAGAAACAAAAAGGAAGAAAGGAAACAAGAGCAAAATGGAACTAGAGCATCCACATTTCAAGTCCGCCAACAAAAACACCTCAGTGAGATAAGTATAAAAAATCAAAAGGATAATATATTGAGATGAAGGAAAGAAGTTTTTCCTCAGCCACTTTCAAGAAGCTTCTTATTTGTTAGCTTATTCTGTGCCTGAGGAAAGGGTGTGGTCCAGGGGATCTCAGATTAAAACCAAAACAAGAAGAGAAAGAATTCAAAAATATATGTACCTTGGAGGTAAGTTCATCTAATGCAGGATAAGCAGCCATCTCCAATTCTGATGTACGTGCAGCATGAAAACTACAAATGGCTTCTAAAGCAACCTCCAGTGCCCGGAATTCAAAGGGTGACTCTACATTGCGTAATTTAGATCACTCAGATAACAAGAGCAAAAGATCATGCAAATACAAAGATAGATTTATAAGAGGAACAGATGCAATCAATGAGTTTGTTCATTACTTATGGTTCACCATTAAACGTAAGTATGTAGCATACCATCTTCTTCAGCTGCTTCAGCATCATTTTGGCCACCAAGATACTCTTTACCGTCTCCTTGCTGTTCAAGATTAGCACTTAATCGAGGCAACCGCCTTTGCAGTTCCTCAACAACAGGGATCACATGTTCATCTGTTGGATCTCTCAGCAATACCTATCCCACAATTTAGATACAGTCAGGAATTCAGGATGTAGAAGCAAATGTCATCTCAATCTCTAGAAACAATCATGCATTCTACAAAGGACCAAAGGTTGGATACAGGAATTCACAAATATACAAACTAGGTCAGAAACAAATTAATGACATGTAGGTATATTCTTGTACAAGACGGTTATGGTCCTGATCCAACATGTAGTTCATTGTCTTCCTACCCATTTTATTCAATAAACTTGACAATGAAAACAAAATTCTGTAGCCGGAATTCAATCCATCCTCAGACTAGTTGTGCCATTTATTCATGTTCTTTCCCAGAAACTGCAGGAAGCCATAATAATGTTTCAAATCCCGCTCCTTCAGAGATGGAGGCAGTCACACATAACATATTGAAGGATAAACAAGGTGATCAACTAACCTCTTCAACGGTGATAATTGCCTTGAAATGCTGAAAAACGCAGAATCAAAAGAAACATAACAAAATCAAAAAACAAAACCAGAAAACAAATTGTGACAATAAAAAGTAAATATATGATGATGATGATGATGGACCTGACCTCCAAGTTAAGAACAATGGCCTTCTCACGACCAAGAATGGTGGACGGGTAAGAGAGCAAGGGATCAAGGATTCTGAGATCACGTGCATGAATCTGAACCCTCTGCATGATGGCATATTTGTCCATGTCGAGCAACGAGCCTTTCCCAGTGGCGTCAAACAGAATCCAACTCCTCGAAGACTGCGTCTTCTTCTTCACAACCGCCATTGCCTGCGGGTCCGCAGGGACGATACTTCCATCACGAGCCATTACCTTACACTTTCCCTCTCTCCGAATTCCAATTATGAATATCGAATAATCACATAACAATTCAAGAGAGTAGAAAGAAAGAGAAATATATAGACTTAAAAGTCTTAAACATCTAACTATAAGTCCAAGTCTAAATTACAAATAATAAAATCCCATGCTAACAAGCGAAATTCCTCACACTCCCTTCGCGCATTCAACACGCCAATTGGGTATCCGACTCACGCCTCAAAATATTTTTTTTTTCTTTATTTTTTGAGGAATCAGTTCCTTCTTTCTCTATACCTGCTTCCCGGAAAAAACCCAACAGAGTTACTACGTTTGATTCTGGGTTTGTTTACGTTGTGTTGATTTATATATGAGTGCCTTTTTAATTAATGTGAGGGGTAAAATAGAAAATAAATGGTAGGGTTATTGGATGATATTGTGCTTTACCTGACACACTGTACGGTGGATCCTATTCTTGACTTTAGCTGAAGTGTTTGTTATGTATGGTTACTCGTTTCATGGTTTTTTTTTTTTTTTTATCTTCCTTTATATTATTTTATCAAAAACTAGATAGTATTGACTTCACTTTCCGAATCTTTATCCTCTTTTCACGGTATTATCGTATTAATAAAAATAAATGTTGAATTATGCTTACTTGATTACTATTATCTTTTCATCACTTTTTCCATTAGTTGACTCATTAAGTACTTTTTCCATTAGTTGATTCATTAAATATTTTTTTTCCAGTAACAACTAACGGTATCAGTGCTTTCGAAAAAATATATCAACATAAAATATTTTTTAACTTTAAATTTAAGGATAACAGTGGATAGAGTTTAGATAAAATATCATAATGCATGTCCTTATGATTATCCTTTTAAGAAATCTCTATATTTAGATTTATTATAATGTATGTCCTTATAATTATCCTTTTAAGAAATCTCTATATTTAGATTTATGTGGATATAATCAACAAATTAGATATAAATAATTAATGTGTTGAAATTAAAGATATTATCTGAATTTGATTCTTGATAAAAATAATATTTAGTC
>PYAF01001076.1:277738-302426 GCA_007407185.1 Glycine tomentella | reverse complement strand
TTCCAATTTTTTATTCATTCAATTTTCGATACATTCCAATTTTGATTTTTTTGAATTGATTTTTTTTCCACATTGGTTAGAGTCAGTTTATGAACTCCCCTAGTCTATGATATTGACTTTTGTGTCTAAGTTCATTATTTTATTTTATGTCCATAAAACTTTAATCGAGATTTAGTAAAGTTTTAGTTTTTTCAATTATATTACTCTCTCAAATTCCCTTTTTTCAATTTATCATGTTTTCAAACCTATTTCATTTTTTAGTTTATTAATAGATATATATTGTCAGTATAAAAAATGTTCTAATATAACTATTTAGAAATCATTTTTCACATAATTTTTTAGACAATTATTATAACAATCAACTAACTTATCATAAAATGAGGATTTGTTTTTTTTTTTGTTTCACAGGCATAGATGAGAATTTGAGATAGGATGAATGTACATATATTATTTATTCTAATTTTTAAAGCAATATTTAGTACAATTAAATGATTTTTTATATTTAATTAATTAGTTTATTTTAAATTCAAAATAATATAATTTGATCAACTTTAAATTAAATTAAATATGAAAATTGAAAAAATTGCAACTGGGTCTTTTTTCCCCGTAAAAGTATTATTATTTTTTTACATATAATAACTAACATATCAACTCACTAAAACGGATACGTATACTTAATTATATACTTCATGCCATTTTGTAGCATTGTAATATCACGAGTACTTGGATATAATGGAGCCACGATGTCATCTTGGTTATCATTCGTCTTCCTTCTGAAAGTTTACAAATATGTCGTTTTGCTCTCGGTGCATTAAAATTTCTTATCGCCTTCATTTTAATTAGCTTTGTCTCTTGTCTCTAAAGTAATGTGACTTAAGCCGTTAAGCGACCATTATCAATTATGAATCCCCGAACATGTTTGACTTAATTCCGGGAGTGAAAACAGGGCCCCAAATACATATGTTTCATGTTTATAAAAGAAACAAGATTGATTCATGCACACTTTGAAGTTAATATATATATATATATATATATATATATAAATATAATTATACAATGTAACTTTGATAATTATTATATCATTTTTATAACTTGATATGAAATATAATTTTTATTGATCCAATTGTTAAATTATATCTATATATTACCAAAATTGTTAGTGTTAAATTTTATTAAAATTAAACAATAATAAGAAGATAGTCCATATTTTTAGTATATTTTGAAATATTTATGTTACATCGATTTCAATCCAATGATGAATTTTAAGAAAACATTAGTCAGTTGAAAGTTATAGAATGTATAATAATTGTCAAAGTTACACTGTGTATTTTGATTCATTCTCATATATATATATATATATATATATATATTTATTTATAAAAGATTAAAAATAATAAAAAGATTGAGATTAAAATATTTTAAATTTTAAATTAAAATTTATTATATCATCAAATCTTTAAAAGATTAACCAAACAATTAATTCATCACCTCTTTCATTAAGACCTTCGTTGTCGCCGCTGCCACCACCATGATTGTCGCTATCACCATCGTCGTAACCACCACCACTGTCATGACCGTTGTCGCTGTCGTTGCTGCTACCATCACCGTCGTCGACGGTGATGATGGCACCAGCGACGATAATGACAACAGTGACAATGACGATAACGATGGTGTTGAGGGTCATTTCGACGGAGGTGATGATCACAATCATGGTGATGAGCCAATAATAATTGAAATATTTTAGAATATGATTTGTTTGATAAATCTTCTAAAGATTTAAAAGTTATATTAGATTTTCATTTTAAATATTTTAATTTCAACTGTCCATTATTTTTAAATATATATATATATATATATAAACTTTTTAAAAAGTTAGTCATCGCCTTCACCATTTATTTTCTTGGAATTTAACGAATAAAATTAATGATTTATTACAACTATTAAATTCTAAAAAAAATAAATGATGAAAACGATGAATAACTATAAAAAAAGTTATTCTTGTTTCTCATATATATATATATGAGGATCATATAATCATACATAAGAATAATATTTTATTATCATGTAACTACTTAAAATGTAACAAATAAAATAAATACCTCCATAAAACAAACTTCACAAGATGTCTCAAACATGAAATGAAGGTGTTAAGAGCCTCCTCACTGACTATTTCTAAGTGAATCTCTTACGTGGGAATAGTTACTCAAATTAAACACAACCAAATTTAAATTTAATGATATTAAATATTATTATACGTATGTTCTTATATTCGAATTAAATTCTATTTTATGATTATTGTAACTATTTTCTTCAAAATAAAATTATATGTCACTTTTATGTTTTTATTAATTTTATTCAATTACTTAAATTAAGTGATTTTACTTTCTATAGTTACATGATTATATGTGTTTGTAAACAAAAGTTAAATGATTATGCATAAAAAAACATTTATTCCATACATCTACAGAGACGAAAAGTTAATTATATTAAATTATTAGATATAAACATAAATTTAGGAATAAATTAAACCGTAACTATGTTTTAATTGATAATAATCTCTTAAAGATTAATTTAATAACAAAAAAACATTTTTTTTTCAGTTCTTATAAATATATAGGATTGGAGGATGATTGGGGCATCATGTGACATTATTTTGGTAGTAATTATGGTAATCTAGAATGGAAAAAAATCATGTTAAAAATATTAAATACAGAAAATAAAAAGTCTCAATATTATTTATTTAAAATTAATTTTTTTCTAAATACTCTTAAAATAATCTTTATTATATAATTAATTTCCCTTTAGAAATATTTATTATTATTATTACTACAAAAATGTAATTTGACTGTGGATGAATACCCTAATGTTAGTGATAATACTTAATTAAGATATCTAGTAATTTAATATCGAGAATGTTGGCAATGACAATGCTAGCGAATAATGCAATGGGACAAGACAATATATTTCAATATTTCATGTGATACTTCATTTTCCACGAGTCTGTTAGTGGCCAAACATAATAAATTAGAATCTTTGTTAACCACAAGTGAATGCCAAGAAAATTCATGTCATTGAAGTATAGCACCTAGTCAAAAACCTATCAAATAAGCAAACAATTAAGGTAAGCTGGGAAGGGAGGGAAGTTTTAGATATATCATCATAGTCCTCCACTTTAATTAACCGAATATTAATTTTCCAACTACTATTATATGATATTTTAAACATAGATATTTTATCATTCCAGACATTCCCTTTTCACATTCCATGGTTGTAATGCGTTCCTTACCTGTCTTAATAAATACTATTTAATACTCTCTCGTAATCCTTTTCATTTTCATTCATGAGAATTATGTATGTGCACACACGAAAGTAACATGAATTTGTCGTATCAGATCCAACCCGGAAATGTTGTAGCTAGCTAGTGAACCAGAAAATCAGGCTAGAAGCGCAATCTATATCTGATTTCGAATCGAATGATCATTAGTTGAGCATCACTATCTCACTTATGTTTTGAATTGTTCAAAAGCCAAGTGCCAAAGCCTTCAT
Source organism: Glycine tomentella (assembly GCA_007407185.1). NCBI lineage: Eukaryota > Viridiplantae > Streptophyta > Magnoliopsida > Fabales > Fabaceae > Glycine > Glycine tomentella. The sequence goes on along the minus strand of PYAF01001076.1, from coordinate 298,880 downwards.
TGTATAGGCCACCACTAGTTAGTTCTATAGATATATATTGCATGCCAGCTTTACTACACAGCCATGTTGTTGGATTTCATACCACAGATTCTAGCTTCATTCATTAATCAGCGATGGTGACAAAAATCCGACACACCCAGCAGCGAGAGCCAAATAATTATTATTATAGTAGTGAAAGTGTAATCTTTTCAGTCCTTCACAAGCAATGCATGCAGAAGAGCCCGAGCTAGCTGATACAGATTTGTTATCATATATAGCTTAATTGTATTGGTTATTTAGCAATGTACGTACGTGATTAAATTGAATTTTCAAAAATACATTGTGGCCTAATCTAATGGTATGGGTGGTAATGAATATAATTAACCATCAGTTGGACTAGTCTGTTAACCAGTCTTTTTAGGTACCTCATTTTAATAACTTGCTAAAAAATGGGTTTGCGATTTGCAAGGGACCCTTTGGCCTTTTTATTTTAATTAAACAAACGATAATAAGAATTTTTGGGTAGAAATAAAACGAATTTCTTTGATAATTTTTTTTTCCTTTTCATTTTATATTTTTACAGGTTTGCCAACCCATAAACAAGACATACCAAAATTTTCAACCTAAATACCCAAAAATGGATCACCAACCCGTTTTCTTTAAGGGTTGATGATGACAGGGTAGTGTGGAGTGTGGACTGCTAATTTTGCCACCCTTAAAACGATTATCTTTCTTCAAAAACAAATAATGATGATCTTGAAAATAAAATAGCACTCCAACTATATTTTAGTCCTTGTAACATATTAAGGATAATAAAGGAAATTAAAGCAAGAACGCGAGATGACGGCTAATAAGTTAAAGAGCAACAGTACAAGAGATCACTGGATTAGAAAATGAAACAATTATTTAAATCTAACACATTTGTACATGAAAACTATTTTTTCTTAAAGAAGTAATCTAATTGTTTCATAGTTTGTGTATATATGTCCTCTTACTTTTTTTAAAGAAAATCAGCCTGTCCTCATACTTCATTTGCCAAAAAGTTAGATGGCCCAATGGATCTTTGACTAAATTGTGGTGATGAAGGAAGGAATTAATGGCTCTCTCCTTACAAGTGATGAATATGATCTCATATATATCTTCTGACACCTTTTCATTTTGATTTTCTATCTGGCATTCTAGCTAGGCTTAAGGAGAGTTAGTGGTCCTCTTACCCATTGTCCAGGTGGGGATGTCTACATGAAAGTTTACTTAAGCTGTAGTGGTGAAGCAAGAAAAATTGTCCTCCCACCACGACTCAAGAATCGAAAAAATATTAATGAGACTGCCTACCACATTATATGGTCTAAAGAGAGAGTAATTTAATCTAGCTACATAAAATTTAAGGATTGCTATACTTGTTTCTAAAATGTAAAAAGGTACGTATTTGGTAAAAAATCACCTTGAAGGTATTATCTTTAAATATTTTTTAAAGAATAATATGTGAACACTTTCGTGCTAATAGAAATGTATAAAGAAAGAAAAAAAATAGAGAAATATAAATATAATGAAATATATGATTTAACATATATAAGTCAACTTTTGGTCAAAGTCAATAATCTCATCTCACATACATTGATTATAAATTGTTACTAAAATTTTTGAGATTACATTATTAGTTTATTTAAAATCTTAAATTTGATTAATCTACACATAAGTTTATATATATATATATATATATATATATATATATATATAAATTTATGTAAAAGTAGTCTTTAAGTATTTTTTTTTAAAGAATGACATGTGACACGAAAGTATAAATGCATAAAGAAAGAGAAAGGTAAAGAAATGTAAATGTGATAATTGATATGATTTAAGATATTTCAAATTTTAAATTTTAAATTTTAAAAAATAGAATAGACATAGATTTTAAATTTTAAAAAATATATAGATCAAACTTAAGTCTGTGAGTTTTGCTTTACAAAAAGAGCTGGAAATATGAAAGTTAATACCCCTGCTAGGTTTGCAATTATTTCTAAGGAAATGTACTGCATGAGGATTATCCCCTCCAAATTGAAGCTTTTAATTTATCGGATGTACAAAACTTGAATTCTGATGAATAAAACATCCAGATTTTCTATTATAAAAAACTTAAGTCATATATTTTTTTTTACTTTAATGCTAATTTAATTAATATAGTTATATGTATGTATATGTAAAAAAAAAAAGAACCTAGCTAGTAGCTAGCTATTTCCTTTAATTTTTAGTTGTATAAAAAAAAGCCAGCTAGCCGGACATCATAATAACATAAATTTTCTTTTCTTTTTCTTTCCCTCGCATCCATCAACTACTGCCACTCACTTTTGTGCTTGAAGGATGTAAAAGATGGCATGTGTGAGAATAGGTTTTTTGGGTTATAATTAATCCAAGGCAATCTAACAAATTTGAACTCTTCTGAGACGAAAACTGAAAGCACATGTTTTCGGCAGTTTAAATCTACACCTCATGAATAATCAGCATCAGGATTAAAAAATAAATGTGTCCTACCTTACAATGGGTAAAAAATTAAATTTGAAACAGATCCATAAGTCATTTAAAAGAAGCCGTAAAAAATAACCAAATTAACTTTGATGTGCAAACTTAAATTATGATATTATAAAAAATGCAAGATTACTTTTTTATGGAAAAAATTAGTTTCTCTCGCTGTGTCCGTACTAAATTTCATATCAAATTAAAATTTAATGAAAAATGAATTATTTAATTATTTATTAATAGATGATAAAATTTAACCTAATCAATCTTGATAATATATAAATATAATATAACAATTACATTAATAAAAGCTATATTTTATATAAAATTGTTAAATAAATATAATAATTATTTAAGTTACATTGAATCTCATATATATATATATATATATATATATATATATATATATATATATAATAAATTGATGAGGAAGGGCCCCTGTCCTGCTGTACGTGTCAACAATTTAAATAATATCTATCTAAGTCAATTACAAGATAAATCTTTAAGCAAATGTGCTTCTTTTTTTCTGGTTTCATACAGAGTACTTAATTGGTCATCTAAACTTTGAAAAAAAAAAAACCCGAAATTAATACACTCTTTTAGTTTTTTTTTTCCCCTTCTTATGTTCACTTGTCCGTCCCGTAATGAACCCAAATTAATGCTTACCCGTCGTTCAAAAGAATCAAACTTAAAAATAAATTAATGCTTCTCCTTCCATGAGTAACAGACTATCTTTATCTTATAAATTTAATAATCATCCATTCTTACACTAGAGTTTCTTTTTAACATCAACTCATTTTTTAATAAGTCACGTACGTAACTTCGTTCTTGTACATAAAATATTTTTTTATTCCTATAAAATATGGAGACTTAAATTTAGATGATCATAATTTAAATTTTGAATTTTGAATATTGACACATAACATATCAAATATAGATATCATGATTCAAGTAATTTATTTTAATATTTTTCTTGAATTTTGAAAGATTTGATTTTTAATTTATTCTTATCTAATGAAACAACATTTCATTATTAGGTCTACACAAAGAATTCACACAATAATCTAAGAGTTTATTGGGTTTACATTAAAAAAAATAAACAATATTTTATTAAAAATTCTTAAAATCAACTTTACCAAAATATAAATCAAATGGAGCCGTACATATCTAATTACCTATGGCGGATTTGATTGCCCTAAAAAGATTGACTTTTTCGGGGAAAAAATAGATCCACAGTCCACAATAAAAGTCTGAATATGATCTATTTTTAATATTACTTGATCCATCAAATTTTATTCCTATTAAAAACAAGTTGCCAAGAGTTTTTCCCTGACCAAAATGAAATAATCATGTCAACCATTTTTCAATCCAAGTTGTTGGGCTGCTGTTTACGATTATTTTTATTTCAATAATTTTACTTGTTGAATGTTCATGCCTCTGTTATCAGCTTCTCTCTCTCTATCTCTATCTTATTTATCAATAATAGCATTATAGCAATACACAATCTTGCAGGTATTTTAATTTTTTGGTTGTTGTTGAACTTTAACGCAGCAACTGCCTTAAATTTAGGTGGAGATAATTCACCGGTTATGCAGGATGGTATTATCTAGTTCCACTTTACTATTTAAAGTGATCACATTTGATTCAAGCAAGAAATAGTTATATCACAAAATACCTATAAGAAAAACAGATTATTATTATTATTATTTATTTTCTTGTTCTGCTTTTGATTAAGGAAAGGAGGTAAGGTGCATCTTACAAGTTCCAAGTACAACGAGGTTCACATGTAAAGAGGCCCCACAAGGCATAATAAAATAGAGCAATGAAAAAAAAAAAAAAAAATGAGACCCACTTGGGCATGGTTCCCATGACCAAGTGAGAGGGGATGGACCCTCCATTCACATGGGCATGTTCCCTTTGCCTTTCCTTAAAGCCAACGCTCCTCATTTATCTCCAAAACCGCATCTTGACCCCACCCTTGTCCTCCTTTTGTGGGGACATCTTGCTTTAAACTTGCTGCTCCTGCTACCGACACCTTAGCCTGTCTTTGTCCATTTAATTTTTTTATTTCTTATTTATTCACAACTCATACACATACAGACATACACACATACCATACCATAACATAACATTACCTTCCCCTCCTTTTATCTTCCTATAAAACATACCCCTCAAAAACACTTGCATCACATCTCAAGTCTTATCATCATCATCATCTCACAAGGGATTCAATACAATACCAAGCTAGAAGAGACTCCACTCATCACCACCTCAAGCAACTAATTAACAAGCTAGTAGTACTCTTTGAGGGTTTGGCAATTGGCATAGATTACTTGTACTTGGAACAAGATGGAAAGCACTGTCACATTTGAGACTGATCTCAACCTCAAGGCAACAGAGCTTAGATTGGGGCTTCCAGGAACAGAAGAAAGTGTTGAAAAAACACTGCCTGCAACTGCTAGAATTACCAACAAAAGGCCTTTGACTGAAACCTCTGAGGAGTGTGCTTCAAAGGGTTCTAGTGCTCCACATGTGGAAACTGAAGCAGCCCCTCCTGCCAAGTAAGTTTATAATTAACATATTATTATTAAGGGTTAAGACTTAAAGGTCTTTAATTTATTTATCTCATGTTGTTTGTTGATGAGTGGGGATGCATGCTTTAAAGTTCTTCGTATTTTTATGAATATTTTGAGTTTGGTGATTTATTGAATGTGTTGACATGTATTACAGGGCTAAGATAGTGGGGTGGCCACCAATCAGATCCTACAGAAAGAACAGCCTTCAGGAGAATGATGGTGCTGGGATATATGTGAAAGTGAGCATGGATGGAGCTCCTTACCTCAGAAAGATAGACTTGAAGGTCTATGGAGGCTACACACAACTCCTCAAATCTCTAGAAAACATGTTCAAGTTGACCATAGGTGAGAAAGAGTTTTAGTTTTAGTTTTTGTTTGTTTTATTGAGATGAAATGAAACTACTTAATCAAATTTTATAATATTTGTGAAACTGACTGTGGTTATGTTATGTTTATGGCTTTTCAGGTGAGTATTCTGAAAAAGAAGGTTATAAGGGATCTGACTATGCACCTACATATGAAGACAAAGATGGTGACTGGATGTTAGTTGGAGATGTTCCATGGGAGTAAGTGTTTTACATTACATGACATCTCTCTCTCTTTCTTTTTCTTTTCTTTCTGATCTTTCTGCTTTTGTTTGTGTCTCATCATCATGAGTTGATCTTAATCTGACAGAAACCCTACTTTTTTTGTGCAGCATGTTTGTGACTTCTTGCAAAAGGCTAAGAATCATGAAAGGATCAGAGGCAAGGGGTTTGGGTTGTGCTGTATGAGAAAACCAAACCATTAAAATTACTGAGCAGAGAATTAAAAAAGTGTTTTGGGGGTGAAGGGAAAAACATGCTGAAAAGCTTGTGTTCTCGGATCTGAAGGGTTTTGACTTTTGAAATCACTCTAGTGTATGCTTTTGGCATACCTTTATATGGAGTTATATATACTCTGAAGCAGGAGAAGATGGAAGATACGGTGCAGTTTCTTCCTCAAGTTTGGCAACTTTTCTGGTTATTATTTTGGCATCTGTGGTTGGATGCTATGCTATGATGTTGTTTCCACTGATCCTTTTGAAGTTTCATGTGAGAAATCTTAGAGAGATTTTAAATGAAACTTTGTGTAGAAGAGAGAGAGAAAATTAAAGGTTATATGTAATATTGTTTAATCCAAGTTTTTTGGTTGTGTTGATACAAGAATACAGTGTAATATACTAAGTGTTCGTATGTGCCTAGGTTATTGAATGGACTCAAAATTAAGTATGTTAATTTGCGCCTGATTATTTTCCTTCTTCTAATTGCTTCGAACGTCTTAAATCTTAATTGAGTTAATTCTGGTGCCTTTCTTAAGTTGAAACTGAAAATTCAGATGACAGTTTTGGAATCATATCCAATAATAACATACCATCAGGTGACTAATATCCGATGTCTTTAATTCGGCCATTTTTCCATCTTTTTCACACATTCAGCAATCAACATCAAATGGTTATTAAAAAACTCTATCTTTTCTTTTTATTTGGCCTTTTTTACAAAATGTTGTATAAAATTACTGTACAACTATCATTTTTCAAATGGAACGAATAACCATCTGTTTATCATTTCCCAAGGCTTTGTGGATGCCGGATTCTTGAAAATGGACTAATGTAGTAGCTAGCCTTCCCTCCGATGATTTCAATATTAAAAAAAAAAATCAACACCAAAGATATGTTTAAGTATATAATGATGAGTAAAATGGGATGAAATATGATGAGTAAAATAAAATTATCATTCCATTATTTAAATATTTTTATAATGGAATGAAATAAATAAAAAGTAGTTTTATCCAATATAATACTCTTGAAATGAAAGAAAAATAGAAGTGCTAGACGCAATGAAATAGAATGTATTTCAGTTATATATTCAATTAAACAATTCAAACAATCTAACACTATTATTACTTTATTCTATTACATTTTTTTATATCAATTTGAACGTAGCCCAAGTAAAAAAAAAAAAGTGTTAAAAGATATAAAATTATTATTGAGTTATTGTCTAGAAAGTTAAAGTTTTTCTCGAGATAGTGCGCTTGACTTGTGCATTTACCTATGCTTATTCCCGTAGAGTAGAAGTTATTTATGCTTATATAATAAAAATAAAAATAAACCAATCACATAAAAATATATTGAATATGGGGAACGAGGTAGATCATAATAACTCATAAGATTAATATACCATATAGTACCCAATTGGTAATTAATTACACAAAGAAAATTAAGATGAAATCTTATAAATGTTACTATTTACCGAATACAAAATGAGAAGTTCTTCGTTGAACAACACCTCATATGCATAAAGCTCGATTTCAAACTTGTTAACAGTCTAACACAGTTTTCACATAAAACAACAACTTCTACCTATAATTTAATTCATTTTTTTTTCACTTAATTCTTATACATAGAAAATGAGACTCAATATTTTTACTGCAATTTAAAATCATCATTTTTTCTATTAACTATAAGTAATATAGTATTCTATAAATTATATTCAAAAGAAGCTGTTTTATTGCACTCATATAACTATCTGATTAAATTCTTCAATTCGAATCCGAAAAATAAAAAAAAATTAAATAGATATATATTTCATTTATTTTCTGACTTACCCATTCTCAAATACTATCATTGAATTTCCACCCATCTTCTACATTTCATTTCCATTGATTAAAAATATAAATTAATTATTTTATAGTTAAATGATTTTAATTTCAATAATGAAGCTAAAATTACATAATTAACTAAAAATTTAATCCTTCATTATGATATTTAATTTATTTGAATTTATATATTGATATTTTTAGATAACATATATTGAAATTTTATGATTTTAACATTATATCTTTATCTTCATATACATTATAATAATTATTTTTATTTTTAAAATAAATTATGCCTGACTCAGGTTCTAGATCCGCTACTCAACTTACAAGTTACAATAAAGATGGTGAATGACTGCAACTAAGACTTTGCGAAATAGTAGTAAAAGGATAAGATCCAACGTAAAATGCAACTTATCCATCAACAAAAAAATGAACGGGAAACAAGGATATTAAAATGATGACATTTGTCCATTCAAAATCACTGTTTTTATATATACTTTCTCTATTCTAATTTATATGACATTTAAAAGATTTTGGTATAGGAATTAAAAAATATAATTAATATTTTAAATTTTATAAAAATGATTATGTATTTTATATATGATGAGAGATCAAATTAGATACGTGTAACTTTGATAATTATTATATTATTTTTATAATTTGGTATAAAATATGATTTTTATTTATCCAATCATTGAATTTTATCTATATATTATTAAAATCATTTGTGTCAAATTTTGTCAAAATTTAACAATAACAAAAAAATAATTAATTGATCTATATTTTAGTATATTTTGAAATATTTATATTATATTAATTTTAATTTTTATGAAAGAGATAATAAATGATTTTAGATTAATATAAATTTTTGCATATGTGATTTATGTGAAATGAATCCAAATTACACCGGTGTTGATGATTTATATATATATATATATATATATATTCATATTAATTAAATTATTTGTTTTTTTTATTTTCTCACTCTACAGTAAATGATTAAAGATTTAATAAAAAATAATTATATGTTAATATTGTAAAATGACAATCAAAATAAATATTTTTATTTATTTATTTATTTATCCAAATACATTATATCAAACAAACTGGGACCATGAGACTAGAAAGTAGTGAATAGAATAGAAATTCTGCTGTTTCATTATTGGCTGGCTATCTTCATTTTACATACTCAAGTTTCAAAATTTTCGGCGTTTGACCGAATATTCTCATAAACATAATTACGATGAGACTCTAAGATTTAAACCTTGACATTACAGAAGTTGTGATTTTCAATTAAACGAAACAAGATGGGTGACCTCTGATAAATATAATGTCCTTTATTTAATTTTTTTGGTACAAATGGGTCCTCTCTTTAATTCCAACTGCAGACAATCACTACATTTCCTGGCAATTGAGTTCTCACCCAAACCTGACCCAAAATTGTTGTGTCTAAGGAATCTCGTCACCCTACAAATTATAGATATTTAGGCACGATATACAGTGAGGTTAGATAAGAAAATGGTATATGGGTGGTTGTTTGTAACGATCTTAATTTAAAGAATTAATATGATCATATTTCATCATCAATAAAATAAAAAGTCAAGGACAAATAATGCACTAGACAGTATCAGCCTCCAAGTTTTGATGTCATGACCTAATGCAGATGTTGTTAGCAATAGAGTGACAAAGTTTAGCATATTGTGTTTGTCTATGATAATATACATGATGCAGTACGGTTTAGGAAAAATAAGAAATTATATTTTATTTTTTTCCCTGCAGGGAATCTTTGTATTGCTGATCTGAAAGTTCACTTGGTAAAATTAAAACAATAAAAAAAATCATAAACAAAGCATGGCGAATATTAATTAAAGGAGACAGGAGGACATTGCAAATCATATTCGTATTGAAATATGAAAAAGGTTTAAGCAACTAGATATATTATTCATATTTTACTTAAAGTTCATAGATCAAAAAGCAAAACTGCCGAACTTTGTTGTTGGTTTCAGAAATAATTAAATGTCTAAATTCTTATTGCATAATATGAATTAATGAATAATGGATTCAAAGTTGTACATCTTGATTAGAATTTGAAACCGTGTCTGCTTTCAACGATTATACAGATGAAACATCAATACTGGCGACAATTTTATAGTGGGAAGATGTTTAAAGGAAAGTCATGGATACGTTCATGCACATAGCAGTTTAACCAAAAGATGAGCTTTCGTATTATTTCTATATAAATATAACATTTTTATAATTTGTTCTCTTATACTTAGCTACATTGAATAAAAATAAATTTATTCAATATTTTGATATCATAAATAAGATAAAATAATTTATTTAATTAAGAAGGTTCATATATATATATATATATATATATTCAAGAAAATCTAACAGAATAAGAATTTATTAAGATTTAGAATTAATTTTGTTAAAAATATTATTAGAAGACGTGGAGTTATTCTTAAAATATACATAGTAGAAACATTAATTTTGACGCTGGTCTTTTTGGAACTAAATCATCGTTTCCTTCTTATTCATTAAAAATGACAAAGCATTACTGCTGATAATTATTAATTTTTTACTAGAATATTATTTTTATTAGAGAGAAAAAGACATATGTAGTTTGACTGTATTGGAAAGACCCTTAACCCTATCATTTTTTTTTCATTCACAAAATAGAGTAATTTAGTTTCAAATTTATCAAATTAGTGTAAGTTTTAAAAAAAATATATTTAATTAGAGTCAGTCGCATTTCTAATACAATAATTAAAAAATCATAAAATATATTAATAGTTAAATTATTTTTAAAATAAAATCGTATATTTAAATGTGATTTTTTATTTTATACTTTTGCAATCGCACAATTATAAAATAAGTAATTCAAATACCACGTTACACAACTTATATGTTGGATATATCACTTTTCTTTTATATTTTTTACATAAACCATATGCAAATGTACGACTTACTAAGTATGCTTTGGACATGGAACTTAAAGGATGACATGCATGTGGGATGCTGGAGGCAAAAATAATATATGAAAATACAATTGGAGAATTTGTTATGCATATTATTGTGGTGCGGTGTAGTTTTGATTAATCATCATCAACCTTTCCTAATGGCTTTTTTTAATTATTTTTTTTTTAAAAAAAACCCTTACCTAATCGTAGTTTTGAAATTGACATCTAAGATATGTACTAAAATTGACTATCGATCGTGTGTGGGCTCAGTACTTGATGTACACAGTGGTCTCAAATAATTATATTTTACTCCCCTTATTTCGTATTTCTTCTTCTTCTTCTTTTTCCCAGAAAGGAGAATAGTGAATGTATAACATGCTTAGAAATGAAAAATATAAAACATATTATATTTAAATGTAGAATTGTGGATCAACGTACGTACGTAAAGAAATATTAAGCAAATGTTTGTTTTTCTTCTTTTGTAACTCTAGATTCTAGAAGTGATATGTAGAAATATATCTCTAAAAGTGACGATATATAGAAGCAGATGGTAGCCTTACCTTTCTTTTTTCTTTCATATTGTAATTACTAGGCTTATGCTTAGGATGCCTTTGAGAATATGCCTGCAGTTTACCTATCAAGTATTATTTACTTTCTAATTAGAAAATCTTTCGACTAATGAGAAAATCTATTAACCTTAGTAAACAATGTCTTAATTAATATTCAATTTTATTATTCCAATAAGAACCCTAAGCATGACAATAAGATCCATAACTTTCAGATTGTGTCTTAATTCGTTTGCTTTTACAACTTCATAAGATGCACATAAAGTTATCTAGCTATATCGGTGTCAGCATATTGCTTCTTTTAAGAAAAGTTTGGGCTAATTAATGTGATTATATATTCATGCAAAAGTTTTGTTAAATAATATTCACCTGACATAACTTCAGTTTTATGGCAAGTTCATAGTATACTTTCTGCTTAGCCACTGTTATGCAAAGAAACAAAACATATTTTATTATCTAAGTATACACTAGTAAACAAGGTATATAGCAATATCAAATCATATTATATGAATGTGGCTAAGAGTTTTACTAGATCCCTCTTTCCGGCACAGTTTAAGGAAAGGTAATCTGGAAGAAAGATAATGAAAATGTATGTACAATATTTTATTCATGGAGCAGAAAGTGTCCTTACTATTTTAGGCCAGGGGACAATGAGATTTTAGGCCAGTATATGGAACAAGTACAGAAAAATAATCCTGCAGACTTTAAACAGTGATGTTCAAATTGTTGTTGACAATTGACCATATGCAGCTTACCAGAAAAAAAAAAAAAAAAAAATTGCTTCCATGTGCTGCAAAATAACTAGACGAGACACTGCACAATGAGAGCCCACCACCAATGTCAGAAAAGACTAATTCTAGAAAAATGCATGAAAAATATTTTTAACTATTGGGAAAAAAAAGAAGAAGAAGGAAGAGCAAGTTATTGCATAAAATTGTTAAGCTACTTGTAAATTTATTTTTATAAAAAAATATTTAATTTAATAGCAAATAAGTCAATGTAATAGATGTGTGTGTAAAATTACACATGTAATTTAAGGTTCCTTTTCCTTTTACCCTTTTCATCTATTCAATAAAAGAAATGATAACTTCGCTTTGACTAAGGACAGCATCATGGTGCTGTCATAGAATACTTCGGGGAATTCTAAGTGGCCGTTAGGTCTACTTTTACCTCAATTACTCTCAACATCAACATCAACAGCACCTTTAACCCAAATTAATTGGGGTCGGTGGTAGATGAACCCAATGATAAATCGAAAATAAAGTAAAAGAGAGAAACAGAGTTAAATATAAAAGAATGGTGAGAGGAAAAGAGAAAAGAGGAAGAAAAGAATTAAAACAGGGAACAACTGGAACATAGAACTACTAAAGGGTTTAACCCTCCATCAGACTTATAGCTTTTCTCCACTCCGTCCTAAGACATACCGTCCGCCAATCTAAATCCCACTCCATTATGTCTTGTTTAACTACCTTTCCCCAGGTAAGTTTTGGTCGACCTCTACCTCTCTTTGTATCTAGCTCTTGGTAACATACTCTTGTTCTAACAGGAGCATCTAATGGTCGTCTCATAACATGCCCAAACCATCTCAATCTCAATTACTCTGTTTAATAAATAAAATACTACTGTTTTCGTTAGAATTTAATTACAATATATATTATAATAACTACTTAGAAAAAATTATAGTTAAAATAATTTTTAGAATTTAATGGTAATACATAGATGTAAAATAATTTTATACTATCATTCAATCATAAATTATTATTTATAATTATATGATTTTTAAGATAATTTTATAAAATTAATAAATAAATGATAATTTGTGATTGAATGAAAAATTAAAAAATATTTAATCATTTTTCTCTAATTCTTAATCGATTATTTTTATACTAACCGTGTGTGAAAATTGAACTTTATACATTATTTTAACAAAATTTAATTTTAACTTGGGAAGTAGGGTAGGGTTCGTAGGGTGGCCAGGTTTTCATATGAGAAGCCACGCCGTATGAACAAATGCGCCCGCAAAATACATGGTAAGAGGTCGTAGTCTCATAGACTCTTGCGTCGAAGTTTATATTTATATGTCTAAATCTTCGGGGATTTTCTTTTTTTGTTGTCTTCAAAATACAAGATTCTTTATTTGATAGCCATTAATTAATATTTGGAGAAGAGGTAAACAACCGTTTTAGAATTCCATAGTAAAAAGTCGAATGGATGAAGACTTAAGACTCTAAACATGCATGAACAGATTAATTTTACCCCTTTACTTTGATAACTTTTGATCTCAACCCCAGTTTGAAGAAAACTTGGACTAGTGGTTGCGTGTGATATCTTTTGGGATATGTACGATGCAATCCATCAAAAAAGCATTGTTAGCACCCTACATATCCAAGGATATCGCACACTAGCCAAAGTCGAATACTTGATAATGTTTAGAAAACATAGAAGACATAGTTCTTCAACTTCAAGGTGTACTGTTTATTGTTTTACTGTTGATAAAACATAAAGGCCAAAAATATAAAAATGAAATGAAACTAGTTCTGCGAAGCCCGGGTTTTGGTTTAGGACTAAGGTTTTTATTCCGGGTGTGGCTATAAGCCTATTGGTTTGTCCACTTTATAAAAAAAGAGAAGAAAAAAAACTCCTGTAAAATAAAACACATTACACGGCTTGAAACAAATGAACGCTACGTAAAGGCAACTTAGGAAAGAAATACTTCCTTCAACCATGTTAAACAAATCAAGTTGGAAATCTAGAGATATTTATATTTTTAGTATATATCCTTTTGAGAGATATTTTGTTTTTTTGAAGGAAAATAAATTTTTCATTAAAAATAAAGGTTGTGATAAAATTTCTGAGTCCATCTCAAACTAATGTCACTTTAACTTAAAAGTAAGTACTATCTCCATTTTATTTTATAAGAAATAAATTATAGTATAAAATATACTATAACTTGTTGCTTATAAAAAAGAATGAATAATATTAAAGACGTATTCTATCTACTAAGTATTTGTTTTGAAATAGCAATTTATCTAATCTAAAATTTCAATCATATATTACTTACCTTAATCATGTTTTTAGTCTCTAAAAATTTATATGAATCTAATTTTGATCTCCCAATTTTAAAAAATGTCTCTCAAATTTGAAAAAAAAAAAGACTATTTTAGACTCTCAATTTACTGTTTAAGGACTAGAAACAGTTTTGAAAAAAAAAAGCATTTGTCCCTTAATTTTAGTGTTTAGGGAATGAAAACATTTTTTCAAATTTGAGACTATTTTTTTTAAGAAAAAAGAGGACCAAAATTAGATTCACCCCAATTTTTAAGATCTAAAGCCTATATTATTTTAATGATCACACTAAATTCTAGAAACATTAAAAATATAAAAATATATAATGGTACAGTAAACATTGATTTATATTAAAAAAAAGACAATATCCATTAAAATGAAATTGACTGACGAAGACCAAGTCATTTTTTAAAATTCAACAATTATAAACATAATCTATTTAATGGAAGTTTTCAATTCAACAATTGAATTTATGAAATTTTATATTTATAAAAACCTAGAGTAAATTTAACAATACTTAACAGTAATCCTCTTGGAACAAGTGAATCCTCATGTATGTGTCTTGCTTGATCTAATGGAAGATTGATATTTTCTCTTCTATCAGCAATTCAAATTATGATCTAAATTCAATAATCTGATAATACCTATCTCATGTACACTGATTAAACCTCTGGCAATAGGTTTACAAGAGCCTTAGGAAAAATGATACAACAAAAATAATTACATTACATTCTTATACATGTGCCCGATGATCAGGAGGCAGGATATTAGTGGGTCAGTTCATCCATAATTTAACTCTTTCAGCTCCATGCTCTCTGTATCAACAGTTGCCGAAATTATCAAATGCATACTTTCTCAATTAGAGAGACCAACAAAACTTGAATTTAAATTTCAGGTGGGTGAGCCTGCCCAAGTTTTAGAAGTACAACCCTTTGAAATTAAAGAGTATCTCCTTCCCCACCAATCCTATTGCATAACTGAGATATTATAATTCCTACTTCAAGGAGTATCGCTTGATTTATTTGTCTGACTATCATTATGATCACTGCTATTGTCTTCTGGTAGCAAATGGTCAGAACTCTGGTCACGAAGAACCAATACTGAATGGCTTTGCAGTTGCACAGCAGTAGTTGATTCTTTCTGCTGGACTTGGTTGGTTTCATAATCATGACGTTCATCAGTTGAATACGCATAACCAAACTTCTGTCCATGATTTAATCCTGGGCAGAAACCCTGCAGAATTATAACAAAATACTCGACATCAAAAATTGTTCCAAATTGAATTGTGAGATAAAAATAAAAAAGAAATTCCCAAAATGCATACAAACCCAAATCAGATTTCTACGGAACCATTTGCAATTTATTCTTGAATGTGTCCATAATTTCATTACCCATTGGCATTTACTTGTGAGCTAACATTTATGTCACTTCCGAGTCAAAACATGCTCGAGAGAAATTATACACGAGATGCTTGGCACTGGAGCATTGACTGATGAAAAGTCAGTAAAATGTTTAGACCAATGCTGAAATTTCACACACTGTGTATGGCATTATGGCTTATAGACCAAAATGGATGGGATGCTAATACAGCAACCCAAGCAGTCTGATCAGGTCATAATGTCATGTTAGACCAAATAAACTACTTTGTTTTGTTTGACTCGCTGCTGTGAGAACCTAAACACAATCTGCAAGTTGTAGAAAATTCCCAGCCCAATGTATGCCAGAGTTGCAAGTTGTTTTTTCTTCTAATAACATGCAGAATAACAAATAGAAAATATGCAATGAAACTCAAATCCTAATAAATAACTTGATTTCTAAACTTGTTTTTAGTGAAACAAGTGTTAAGAAATTTATCCATAGCATGCTCTATAGCGAGATGAATGAAAGGAGGGAAATAGAAGGTCTAAGTGTAGTATTGGGCACAAGTAATATGAAAGCCAAAGTCAAGAGATGGAAGTAAAGAGTACCAAGTACCTTGATCAAACCTGAAACGGCACTTGGCTCAAAAGTAGTGTAGTCCGAAGAATATGTAGCTTTACTCCAACTCTCATAAAATCCAGTATCATTTGATTCTTTCTTATTTTTGTCAGACTCTGGCACAAAGTATGTTTGTCTCAAATCACCACTTCTACAATAAGCCCCATAGTATAAACAATGTTCCCTCACTAAGGAGATTTGAGGAGTAGCAGGCAGTAAATGACCTTCAGTGCTAAATATGTACCTGGTTCACAGAAAAATGTAAAACAAGTACCTTAATTTTGTTGTAAATAAAGTTCAGGCAGTAAATGACCTTCAGTGCTAAATATGCATAAGCTCACTCACTTGTATGGCCCATTTTCCACAAGATTGTCAGGACCCACAGCCAAATCAAACAGAAGCCACAGATACTTGACCTAATTGTAGCATAGGTTAGTAGCAGCATTTTTCTTTTAAATAGATAATAGCGGGGGGGTAAGACAAAAAAATATGAAAGGCAAGACAAATATTAATGGTAGTAAGACACATAGTTTATAAAAGAAAGTAGAAACTCAAAACAAAATGAAATTGATAGACTTAAATTCATTCCCAGATTTCCACTTGACTACTTAAGCTTCTAGGAAACTTGGTCCTTGACATAATATCAGAGCCTCATCTAAAATCATAATATCCCACACAATTGTCGATCTTATTAGAGAGACTATTTAGAGCCTAAATAAAAAATCAATCTACCAATCTTGACCAATGATCTTACTTGACAAGAGAACTTTCTGATTATTTACAACAGTAGG
Source organism: Glycine tomentella (assembly GCA_007407185.1). Classification (NCBI taxonomy): domain Eukaryota; kingdom Viridiplantae; phylum Streptophyta; class Magnoliopsida; order Fabales; family Fabaceae; genus Glycine; species Glycine tomentella. The sequence continues at coordinate 281,829 of PYAF01001076.1, read as the reverse complement.
TACAACATATATATAGACATGAAAAATAAATTATGTAAATGCTAACCTATAGATTTTAGGCTACAAATCTGTACATAATAATATGAGGGAAATTAGGAAAAACTAATCCAAATAAATAAGGAAATATTCCATACATAATTACACGTTACAACAATATTCAAGAAAATATAACTGAAGAGGTTATGTTCTTTTGTTTTGTGGTTTGAAAAAGTTTAGGGCTTGTGTTCTCAATATTATGTCACGAATTTATTCTTACTGTCTCAGCTAAGAAGAAGCTCTCCATGTGATCTTCTTGTTTGTGATTCTCAACATCAGAAATGTGACAGTATCCACAAGGGCATCGAGTTCCATACTGTAAACTAGCAACCATGTCCCTCCCAGCATCAAGATATCTACAAAGAAACACAAAAGACAAAATCTAGTTCCATGTCAAATTGTCAACAAAATAAAACTTACGTCACATCTATCAACAAAAAATTCATAGAAGTTTAACAAGAAAGGATAATCCCAATTTCTGTTTTTTTATTTTGTCCAAAAGTAAAGGGAGGAAAAAACATTACAAGTAGTAGGCAACAAACATGAAAAGAGAGGATCTTTAGATAGAGAAAAAACAAGGCTATAGACAATCGTAGTACAATAATCAATATTAAAAAATCAAACATACGGAGCTAAATTTTACAATAATAACACAATTTAAAGGAATATCTAAGCAAACCTAGGATCTCTGGTAGCTTTGTATAGCCAATAGGTGCTCTCGATTAGCTCTGGCCGCAACGGGTAACTCTTTTGCCCATGCTGATATATATATATATATATATATATATATATATATATATATATAAACAGTTCATAAATATTAGAGATAACCAACCAAAAGATTACAAAAAAAGAAAATAGTAAGATGTTTTCTGTCTGCAAGATAATATAGACTTGGCCAAACGTAAATGAAAATTAAGGGCCACCAACTAAATTGCTGGTTATATCTTAAAATCTCCCACAGTCAACCTGTCATTAAAATCTTGGATTGCTCAAAAGAAAAAAATTGACAAGACAAACCAGTTAAGCCTATAGTAGATTAAACTAATGTTCATCTCATGAATAGTTTTAGTTTCAACACTAGTTGCAAAGTCCAATACCTCAAACTGCTTTTTCTCTCAATATTATGTTTAGATCTACTTCAAAAAAGTACAGCCCTTGTTCTTGCATGGTAAGGCAACTATCATTCTACATTCCCATGGAACAATTCTTTTAGGACTCCTGATAATCATTGGGTGTGTGTTTTGCTATGAAGAAGTTCTGTTTCAAATGCTTTACCATTGTGCAGTATATTAAAAATGGATAACTTAACTCAACTCCGAAAGTAGTTCAAAGAGGGACGATTGCCAAAATCTTATAACAAGTATTTTGGCCATATTCCTATCCAATGTAGGACATCTCAACACACACCTAGGACTAGACAACTAGAGCGTAAAGTTTGCAACACTGAACATCTGCAAATGTCCCAACATTAAGACCCAATAAACTCTTATACAATCAATATTAGAAATAAATTGGGTCTAACTCAACTTCAAAAGCTAACACATCAAGATACCTAGGCTCTAAACTTAAACGGACCTCAAAAGCTAGCTGAAGGGAAGATTATCTAAGTCTTATAAAAAGTATTTTGACCATATTCCTAACCCATATGGAACATCTTAACACTGTCTAAGAAATTGGCTTTACACTTTTGGGATAGAATTTAGTTCATTACTTCTCTTCACAGTACTGCTTGTGCTTTTCCATCCTGACATTAGAGGATATCCCCATGGGATCACTATTTCTTGCTTATGAGATTCATTTTTGATAACCCAAGATATATTTATGTGCACAGAGATTTTGAGATATAAGTTTATTTAAGAGGACATCAATTAAATTCGGGTGCAACAAAACATCAGTTACCCTAACCTAAATGCAACTAATAGAAAGAAGGCTGAAGCTAAAATTAAGCATCGTTTTAACAGCTATATTGGCCCCCAGGTATTAGGACTAATTATACCTGAACACTGAGACTAGCAAGATTAAAGCCCTCAGGGGTAAAACCATATCTTCTCCAGACACTCAAGAAGGCAGCATGGGTGCGAATTGCGGGATTGATATCTCCAGCTAAAACCTTGCAAAAATACACATTACAATTAGCCCCACCATGATATTATTATTTATCCAGAGTCAACTAAAAATACTATTATACTAAAAACAAGGAAAATGAAAACCTGAAGGCCAGGCCAAAATGCCTGCAGGCTGTTAAATAATGGCCAGACAATAGCAGCAGAATCCATATTCACTTCTACATACCTTGAAACATAAACACAAATCAAAGTTTCAAACTTGAAATACATTTAAAAATAAGCATACTTACACATTTCAAAAACAATAGACAGCGAGTCAAGTATATTTACAGGGTGGCAACATAGCCACAAGCTTTTACCAAGGGTCATGGTAAAGATAATGCATGGCAGCAGCATAAGCTTCTTGGAATATATACAAGTACTCCTCATCTCCAAATAATAAATAAGCCTGAAAGGTCGTACATGGAAAACAAAATCAGAGAACTTGATGTATATCAACTAACAAAGTAATGCCCCAAAAAGGAAAAATAACAAAAAAGAAAAGGAAATGAATTCTAGATAAAACCATCCTGCCTAGTTAATAACATTCAAAAATTGGTCAATCAATAGCCACAAGATGGCTAGATAAATTGGGTATATAAATGTCCTTGAATTGAAAATATTTTAAAATATTTCAACCTATAATTCCATTATGCAATTTCCCTCAAAAAGGGTCTTTAACTTTAAGCACCGCATGTTTTATATGTTGTAGAACCAATGAATCATATACATAATGTCAGCAAAAAATACAGCTGAAGAGCAAAAATAAGTTGGCATAAACAAGCAGACTAATTTTAGAATATGTAAACAAAATTACAGTCCTCAATGCTACCTCTTTTTACTCTATTAAAATGTCTTTTTGTTAAAGAAGTCCTAAATGCATAAAAGAATTCCAGGGAAATCCTTCATGCTGAATTGAAACAAGTGGCAGCATAGCAATAGGAAGAATACTATGCTTAGCAATTTTACTTGTTTGTTTCTGGTAGATACAGGAAGAAATTTATATTTTTAAAATACTATGCTAAAAGACAAAATAATTAATAGATAAAGAAAGCACAGAAAAAGATTTTTTTCCCCCTAAATCAGATATAAATTTGATATCAAATTAGATAATAAAGCAGAAACAGCGAATAAAACAAAACAAATCTGTTCAGACAAACATGCACATAGGGAAATACATTATCACAAAATATATTTTAGTTTATCAAATTAAATCAAACCATAGTTCCTTTGCATAATCATAGGAAATTAGGAATTAAATTTTTATTACAAATTGCATAATAAAGGTTACACCTTACTAAATTTATGTTACTAACCTTCAACAGATACTCATAAAATGAGTCAATACTAGTTCCAATCCCAGCATCCTGCAAGAAGACAAAGAGATAGCTGTAGTAGCTGTTGATTCACAAAAATTGGAAGAATCTATGTCCTAATTGAAAAGTTACGCATATTAAGGCAAAGAAAGAACAGTGGGGCAATGAATACAAAATAAACTGTAAAACTACTGAAATTGCTAACATAGCTTTAGTTAGGACTTAGGATCCCTGTACATTTATTTAGACCAGAGGAATAGGGGGTGTATAAGTGTTTACAAGGTAGTACACGATTAGATAAAACACAAGTACGGGTACAGAAAGTAGAGCATCACATTTTATATATTTCATGACTCTATCATTTAAAAAATTTGCTCTCTAAAAAAAGAAATAATGCCACAAAACAAATAAGAAAATGTCATCATGCGCGTGCACACACACGTGTATGTATGTACATGTATGTGTATATGTATATTTTCAACAAATAATATATACTCTGTACCTTTTGTGTCCATTCACCTGTAAAAACATTAATATGAGCACCGACCAGGTTAAGCTTTGAACGCCGTGCCCAAAGTCCACGCACTGCATTCTTGGTAACTTGTTCAAAAACTGCATGTCAAAGAAACAA
>PYAF01001076.1:227707-273364 GCA_007407185.1 Glycine tomentella | reverse complement strand
AAAAAAAAAAAAAAAAAAAAAAAAAAAAAAACACTAAAGTTTTAACTAGAAAAAATAAAAGCACAAACAATCGGCCCTCCTTTCCTTAAACTCGCAAGTCCTGCATTGACTCCCAGTTCACACAGCAGTTTCCAGTCCAGTCTTTAACAAATCCCAAGAAACTTCTTTGAAGAAGACAAGCAGGATTTTTGTATTCCCAAATTTGCACATTAAACTACTGATTATCAGCATCCACATACGGTAAAAGTAAAACTATAGCGTATGGACCTCATATTAAACAAGAATAAACAAAGCCATTACTTTAGATGCAAAATTCATTTTATCGACAAAATGTGCAAGAGGAGAAACTAAATGAACATGACAAGAGTGTGTAAAGATGTTTCCAGACCTTCCTATCAACAATAAATAGAATAATAAGATAATTTGCAATAAGAAACCAAGGTTAACAAAAAAACAAGACTGAGCATAAGTAATAAACCTGCTTCTTTTTCTTCTTAGGTCTTCTCTTCCTCCGAGGCTTGTGAGCATCGGAGTTGGAACTTAGACTACTACCATGACCAGTCCCTGATCTAGAGGGTCCCCTTACTTTGAAGACTGAGCTGCTTTTGCTATTTGATGTGTTGCTCGATTTGAAAATCTCAGATCTCTGTCTAGATGAATTTTGGCCAGAAGAAGATCCAAACCTTGACAACTTCATGTTTGAAGGGCGAGGAGGAGGCATCAAAGCTCTAGCAGAAATCTGCCTCTATAAAAAAAGGGTGAAGATTATTTATTTAATAATAGGGAATATTGGGAATTAAAACAGACACAAATAATTACACTTACTGCAGACCTGATTTTTTTCGTCACTGGACATGCCAGACACGCCTTTCCCAGAAGCACTAGAAGCCTGCTCTCTGTAACCAATAGAAAATTTTATACACTTGTATAATCAAAATAAAAAATGTTTGCATCATCTAAATCATTAATGTAATTCCAAATTCCCTAGCATAAAGTTGGACAAATGCCAGAAGTTTCACAAAAAAGAAAAATGGGCTTCCACTTCATGATTAACAAGAAAGGTTGATTCTGCTACACTCCTTTTAACATTCTAATTCCATTTACGTTAATGCACGCAGGGTGTGTATATATATATATATATATATATATATATATATATATATATATGAAATTCTCATTGATATAATTGCTGAACTATTAAAACATCTCCACTCCACTGACCTTGCACTTTTGTCTGTCCATTCATCATCCGCATCTGCTTCATCACTAGAACTCCCAGCAAGGAAAAAATCATCATCACTCAGATCCAAAAGACCATCATCCTCACTGCCAGTCTCTGCCATAGCAGCATGAAATCTTGTTGACATTTGATCAAACAGGATTGCGGCATAAATAGAAAGGCATATTAATTATATTTATTATAAATACAAAGCAGAGCTTCAAGCACATCCATGTGAGTCGACCTGGTTTTCCTAATTTCTTTTAGGAACTCATATCAACTAGGGCTCACACAACGAAAACCAATCTCTTGTAGAGTGTCACCAATCAACATTCTAGAGTCATATAAATGATGGCATGGATGATACAAATTCAAAATTAACAAACCTTCTAAATCCTTGCCACTTGCAGCAGCTGCAATCAACCTATCTTCAATCTGTTTGCGCAGCCCATTTCTCCTGTCAACTATCTCCGAATCATCACCGGCGGTAAACAAAGGCAAATATTTCTCATTTTTGGGAAAGTACTGCAAATTAAAATTGAATAATAACAAGATATTTTACGGTCAATATTTGTCGTGATTTCAACGAAACAAAATAAAAAGAGCAGTGAACACAGACCATGACATATTGAAGATCCTTTTTGAGAGCGGAAAGCTGGTCAGAGTAAGGTTGGGCAGAGGAAGAAGAGGAAGAAGAAGCACGGTGCAGTTTCTCGAGGCGTCTGATTCGTCTTTCGATTTTCCTCCTCTCGAAGAACTTGATCTTCCGGTCGCGCAAGAATATCTTGCGTTCGGCGGCGAGGCGCGTGTGAATCTCCTGCTGCTTCTTCAGTGCCTCCAACTTTTGCTCCTGCGCCTCTCGCACCTCGGGAGCCAGGTTCTGCAATAGCAGTTCGGAGAAATGAATGGAAATGAATAATCGAATAGGGATAGAATTAGGGTTAGGGTTGTTACCTTGCGAAGCATGCGCTCAAGGGACCGAATCTGGTTTTTTAGGGAAACGGAGGGTTTGGGCTTCTTGGCGATGCCGAGAGGCTTGGAGTTGGATCGACGCGTTGCGCTCACGCGCCGCTTGCTGTAAGCACCGTGAGCCATCCTGAATCTATTTTGCTTCTTCTTGTATTGTGCCCTGCCTGCCGTCTTATCTTACACGGCCAAACCCCATGGAGGGATTCTGCACTGAGAATTAAGGTTGAGTTTTATAAAAATAAATTAAATATATAGGGAAAGAGTAGTCAACTTCAAATTCCTCAACATTTTACTTTTTTCTGTCAAAAAATATTTTTTTTCCTGACACACTCTCTTTTGTAACAAAATTAATCAAAAACTATAAAAATTAAGAAGAATGGTTTTTTCAATAAATAAGATGTAAAACTATAATATTTTTAGTTTTTAATAAATTCAATAAAAAAAAGTGTTCTTAACATTATTTTAAATAGATGCTATAAATTTTAATTTTGTCTAAATTTTTCTTAATCTTTATTTTCTTACTTTTAAAAAAAAAAAAAAGATAGTGTACTAATCCGTAACTCTACATGCCTTAGGTTTACCGTTTAAAATTCTTATATTATTATAATTTTCAATTTATTTTTAATTTATATATATATATATATATATATATATATATATATGTATCTATGTATGTCTTCATGCGGTATGTATGTATGTATGCGTGGGTGTATATGAATATGCATGTATTTATAAGTATATTTATAGGTATTCGATATTAAAAAAAAATTGTAACATATGATTGTACTAAAACAAATACGTTTAAAATATATATTTATACTAAAAATAAATAATTTTAAATTTTTGTTTATAATAAAATTATATTACAGTAACTAAACTTATATCAAATTAAAAATTATTTTAACTTACATGTATATGTAAGTTTGAGTTATTGTCTATTTATACTCCTTTAGTAAGTAATAAATAAAGTAAAAATTAATTTATTTTACCTTTTTAAAACTTTCTAAATTAATTTTTTTGAATGATTACATATTTTTATCAATTTTATTTTATTAATTAAATTTGTATCATATTAATATAAACTATTAAACAATGGTCCGTGATTAAATTTGTCAATAATTCGGAAAAATCATTAGAAATAAAGTGCTGAAATTTTGCTATAATTCAATTAACAATTAAAGAATAAAGGAAACACTGTCGAATTCCTTTCTGTAATTTTTGAATTGATTTATCAAATGATTTATTTTAATTTAGACTTTGTCTGTTTGACTCTAATAAATGGATTCATTTTATGTGATCAAAATCAAATGATACATTTTAATTCAGACTTATTTGATTTGGTTTGATTTACATTTAATAAAAATTCATCTAAAAAAATTATAATAATTACCAACAATTACCTTAATTATATATTTTATTGATTACATTAATTTAAAATATTATTTACCTTTATTTAAATTAATCTTACTTCTGAAAAAATGTCATAATAATCTTAATTAATTCAAATTAGAATATATATATATATATATATATACACACATTGTAATTAACTTAACTATAATTTTTTACAATTAAAAAAATAAATTTTATAATTAAATAATGCAGAGTTGACGGTGATATTTACAAATTCAAATACAACTCTTAACTTTTATCGGCCATTGATTTATATATTCCCGAAGGATTTGCAGGATAGATATATTTTTATAATTTTTTTAAAAAAAAATTAAGAGTTGTATTTGAATTTGAAGATACCACCCTCAAATTAGAAAACATATCCATCTTGCAAATCTTTGCGCAATATATAAATCAATGGTTGATGAAAAAGTGATATTTATACCAAAAATGTCAAAATTGTAAAAATCAAATTTAAACTTATTAATTAATGTAATTAATTTCTTAATTAATGTAATAATGAATTAAAAGATATGGTTTGTAATCAAATCAAATCTTTGTGAAGTATCATGTAAATATACATTTAATACTCACATATATACTTCTTATTGGAAGAACTTTTAATTGATGGTGGATACCAAACCAAAGAAGATATTAATAAATTTTATTATTGTTACATATTCAATATATGAGTTTATTAGTGGTAATCATAAAAAGGCTAATTAAGAATCCAATGTCATATAATCTTAACAATAAGATCCAAGTTATGTATAACATCATTGAGAAAAGTCACAACCAACAAAAATCATGATCTCAACAGATAGAGATCAGGTATCAATTAATCTCGAGGTAACTTGTCTATAAATAAAAGTTACATTCATGAAGAAAGATACACATTCTCTCTACCCTATTTTTCTATTACCACGAGGCATACACCTCACTTCCATTGATTGATATTTAAGTGTGATCCATATTTCAAGAGGTATTTCCTTTATAAAGACCTTAGAAAGAGCTTTTAATCCAACATCAAAATGTACTTACAATTTTACTAGACACCTATAATTGTAAAAACGGAACAATTATATTAGATTATATAACAACCTTTAACTTTAATTCCAATTTTGATTCCTTATTTACAGTTTTTGTTTTAGTTTAATCCTCAAAGTTTATGAAATTTTATTTAAATCAGTTCTATTATATCAAATTGATCCTTCCAATAACTCACGAAAAAAATTGATCCTTCCAATAACTTGGTCAACTTGGTGACATATAACAAAACTGTAAGAAATTGATTTGCTGTTACGTCAGCCAAGATTATCAGTTTGACAACATTAGTGCAAAAAACCAAAGTGAAATTTATAAACATAAATAACCAAACAGAAAAAAAAGGGACCACAATTTTATTTTAGCCAAAATTTAAAACGTATGCAACTTTGTTAACTATGAAAGCTATATACATTTGTTCCATTATCTGCACTGCTAGAAGTTAAACATTGATCTATTAAGAGCGAATTAATTTCCTAGATTTTGGTTCCCCATTGAATCAGTTAGATATTGTATATATAAAATATGAAGTTATTAATCAAAATGTAAAAACAATAAGTGGTAATCAGGAAGAGTAACAAACTAACAATTTGACCAGGAGGATTCAACATGGTGGACAAATAGATTCCTAGAGCATGTCGACTAAAATTCAAATCCAAGTCGTATGTATGAAAAAGTTTTATGGGAAAGGCAACATCTCTCCATGTTGAAAGAGATTAATTTTTGGTTGCCTACTGAAGAATATCCATAGTGTGTGTGTGTGTGAGAGAGAGAGAGAGAGAGAGAGAGAGAGAGGGAGAAACCATACAGAATTTATTTCTAATGATGAAAGAGTAACACAATGATATTGAATCATCCTAATTATCAATCATCAAAATCAATGGCCCCAAATTTTGGGGATAGAATTTTCCAAAAAAAATTCTTGACAAGATTAAAGCTTCAGCATTACAAAACGACGGGTTGCTCTCCTTCCAGCTCAGATATGACTATCAAGGAGTCAGTCATTTCAAGAGAGAGTGGCTCAGACTTGGCAACAGGGTTGATTACCTGCAAATGGAAAATGTTTGTCAGTAGCATGTTCAAATGAAGTACTGAAAAATAAATTTGGACTGCTGTGGGCATACATTATTCTTGTTCTTCACATATCCTATGGCTACTTCTCTCCGTAAATATGCTCTCTCAGAAAGCTCAGAAAATGATGGATTCTCTCCTTCTTTCATGTATAGGCCAATATCCTACAATAAGAAAACAAGAGATTAAACTGCACTGCTACAACAGATGCAGACAATAAATAAAAGGGTCCTCACTCCTCAGCATTGTTCGTTTGTTTTGGAGCAGGTTGATATTCATGTTCTAATTTAAGGGCCATATACTTTTTTGAAGAAAAAAAAAAACATGTTTGTAACATAGGTTGATGTTGTAAGCAAGTCGTGCCAAATCAATTTGTCATCTATTCATTTCGTAAGGTGCATTTTTTCAAAAGGAATTTAGGGTAATAAAGGAAGGAATTCATCCATGAAAGAAAATGGTATGGTAGGAAAATTCAAAGAAAGGCATGACACCAAGGTAGCACACATATCACCTTTCTTGGGATAAATGCTTACAGAATAAAAGTATCACAACATGAAAGTTGAAAGATATTACCTTAATATATATTTCATCTCCCTCTGCATTTAATACGTCTTTCCAAACTTCATTCAGTTCACTGTTCTCGGCCACTGATTTTTCAAGTTTGAAAAATAAAGCTAACTTTGATAAATAAAATAGACCACAACTATAAAAACTCAACCAAGAGAATAAAAATTAATGACCTTGAGCTGTTACGAGGCTCATTATTTCCTCTGCTGCAATGTAGGTCACTGATGGCCTGATTCTACAAATCTGCAGCATTTTATATAATATCATCATCAAAAGATACCACAATATAAAATTTGAAAGGTTAAAAAAAAAAAAAAAAAAAAAAAAAAAAAAAAAAAAAAAAAAAAAAAAAAAAAAAAAAAAAAAAAAAAAAAAAAAAAAAAACAAGAGAATTACTTGTTTCCCCAATTTTGAATCAACAATTTCTGCAGCTAGATTTTGCACCTACAAAACACCCAATTTAGTTCAACTATGCTTAACCTCTCTCTGTTTCATAAGAATAACTAATATTTCAAAATGAACAATACCTATCAGCATAAAAAATATGCAAGACAGAAAGAGAGAGAGAGAGACAGAGAGAGAGAGAGAGAGAGAGAGAGAGAGAGAGAGAGAGAGAGAAGGTAAAAATATCACCTTAACTCCAAGTTTGTTGCAGATATTTTCAGCAAGGAGAAGAGCATAAGCAGACAGCCTGTCTGCCTTAGATGGATCTGAAAAAAGAATAGTCAATCATCATAGGCCATTTTCAGTCACAAATATTTTATGCATATTTACCTCCAAGAAGCCAGTCTCTGTCAGATATGACAGCAATTGACATAGGAACATCCTCATTCTTCAAAGAATTCTGAATATGCAAAATGGTTTCCTTTAAGGTGTCATAGTCCATGGGATTTCCAATCTGCCAAAATTGAAAGAAGTGAAAGATCGTACAGGAAGCAGGACCACACTAAAAGAAATTAGAACATTAATTGACTGCATGAGACAATACCCGATGAGAAACTCGGACATTCTTGAGTTTGTTATGACCATGGATGTTGCTTGCCTTATTAATCCTGTCATCTAATGGTGTGTCTGATAACACTTCCTGCATATTATTTGTGGCCAGAAATGGTAAATATTGAACTGCCAAAAGTGAATGCATATATAATGCAGAAAGAAGGGGGGAAATGCAGTATTACAAACCCTAAACAATCTCCAATGTTATGAATTTGGTTGTAGTTCAAAATTAAGATGAATCCATATCACCAGCAGAAGTATTTAGTTTGGAGGGGTAATGCATTTTAGATTGACACAAATATTTAGATTGACACAAACCCTAAACAATCTCCAATGTTATGAATTTGATGGTAGTTCAAAATTAAGATGAATCCATATCAGCAGCAGAACTATTTAGTTTGGAGGGGTAATGCATTTTAGATTGACACAAATATAGCAAACAGTAAACCAGCTTAATTCCTTCAAAGTGCAATTCCACTAGATTGACAACATCAATGTGCACTATAGCACTGGCAGCATTTTTGGCAGACATGTCAAATTGAGATTGGAACATAATACATGGATTCTATTATATGCTCGATACATTTTGAAAAGGACATGAACAGGACAAAAGGTTAGAAAAATAGTACATTTAGTTCTACTGAAAAGGGTGTAACCAAAGAGAAATGTAGTTGCACAGTCAAGTGTAAAAGCAAAGGTCCCAGCTATGGGCTCACAATAACTGTAAAGCATGATAGATGAAGATTATACTTGATGACCTCATGATAAAATATAAGGACCTATTAAGTTGTTTTGTGATAATAATTCTGCTATTAGTATTGCACACAACCCAATGCAACATGATAAAACTAAGCACATAAAAAGAAATAGGCACCTTATGAAGGAGAAGATAGACAATGATGTTATAGCTATAGCCTACATCCCTTTGAGACTCCTAATGGTAGATGTATTCACTAAGAAACTCCTATTAGGATAGATTTTATGTTTTGTATTTTCCGTCTTCCCTTTAATAGATTTAGCGTATTGTTTCCATCTTTCCTTTAATAAGTTCAGCCTATAAATATGGATTAATGCTTGTATTGGAAATATGAAAAAAAAAAATTAAGTTTGCTTCTCCAAGTTAGAGAAGTTCAGATATATAGAACCTAACAAAACATTTCCAGGACCAATCAAGGAAAAATACTACATCTTTTATTATTATTATTATTTTGAAAAAGATTTTTATTATTGTTGGGGGGGGGGGGGGGGGGGGGGGTGAGGCGTAAGGGGAAGAATACTCAAGTTTTTTCGCCAGTCATACACTAACAAAAGTATAGATTGATCAACAAAGATTCCAAGATATACAGGGACATACCAAAACACTTCCAGGACCAAGATAGTTATCATACTCTTGAATCATTTCTACAGCCTCAGGGCGCCATCCAAGTAAAAGAATGCATTCTTTCGGTCCAAGATTCCCGTCTGATGCCTACATGATGATAACCAATAAAGGTTAACATGTCAAATAGTATATATGGTATCATGCTCATTCAAAACATGTATACAACATAGAACCGGAAGCCATACCTTGGAACCTGATCTATTGGGCCGCTTTACAATATTAGCAAGCCTTACTTTACTCAATTCAATGGCATGTTCCACATCCTTTTCAAGTATTTCCTCATTATGAATTTCATACTTTCCTTCTTTCCCATCTAGGATTACTTCTGGCTTTTTAGTATTTGTATCCCGAAGGGATCCAATAAATAATACCTAACAAGGAAAGCTAATCAGAAGGTATGCTAGTAAGTTTTGAAAATTGACTAATGTAAACTAAAACTTAACCGACAGGCCATTGTCCTGTTGGTGAATTGGATCCAATAAACAATACCTGGAAGGACTTAATCAAAATGATTTGAGACCAGCAGTACAACATTATTAAAAATGAAACCAGGGAAAACAAATGAAAACTAAACTAGGTAGACAAACAGTAAAATTAAGCCTAATATATTATTGGGAAAACATTGTAACACAGAACAAGAGTTAACCATTTTATTGATTACCCTTTTGCTTGCAGAGCAGTACATATACAAAACTTGTACTGGATATTTAAGCGTATACAAGAGTTAACCATCTTATTGATTACCCATTTGTAATAAACCTGCCAACCTAGGTGAATCTCTAGTTGTTGTTTTTTTTATATCAAGATGAATCTCTAGTTGAGAAGGCCAAAGTTTGGCAATGGGAAAACTGCCTTTAGGGAAATTGTCAAAAAAGTAGCAATTTTAACTTTCATACCAAGGAATCAAGGACATAAAATGTATTACACCCTAAATTCATCCAATTTCGTTCTTCTGACGCCAACTCTCTTTTTCCAGTTTACCAACTGTTTGATCATTGATTTTGTTTTGATTGCAATTTATACGCACAATGGTGAGATAAAAAGATCTGCAACAATGACTCATGCCCTTTGTTGAAATTATGGAGTTTTAAGTAAAGAGAAAGCAAAAGGAGAGAATAGAGACTAAATATAATGAGATTGACATTGACTTGACGTGATGTGATGTATTACAATGCGATGATAAGATCATAAAACCTAAAGCGCTAACCCTTATTTATACTAATCATAAGCCTAACTAAAAAGGAAACAAAGCCCAAGATAAGGAAATATGGTAACCAATCCTAAGATCCTAAGAGATAGGAAACTAATCCTAAAGAATAATCTAATAACATATGTAAATTTTTCAAAAAAACATTAAAAAAAGTAAGTTGCTTTAGTTCTTTCTTGTAAGTGAAAATTAGTAGTTTCAGAAAAAGTTGTATCACAGAATCACTTTTTAAGCTTTAACAGACGGGCCCTTAACCATGAGCTCATAAATTCCATGACAAAAATGTAGACAGGACAGATATCATATAAATGTGAATTAGACAAAGTTATGTATTAGTCTGCATACTTTGTCGGTTTGCTGCAGAATTTCACCATCGTTTGGGTGGAAGTCTATTTTCCCACTCCGGTAAAGACCACATACAACAGCCTGAAATAATATCAAAGCACAAAGCATTATGAAAAGTATATAAATGAAAATTTGAGTCAAGAAATTACATTTGAAGAAAGTAATTACTTCTTGAAATCTATGTCTTATTTGCCTATATGTCATTCCTTCTAGATTAGGCAAGCTGCAAAGATTGAATACATTTTCTGCAAATGGTAACTAAAAATTAGAATTCAAGAATAAATGCATGTACATCAACTAAAAAGTTATCATAAAAGGTTTAACCAGTTTACAAATTTAAGGCAAGATTTAACCTAAGCCTACTTTAGTGTAACACCAACTAAGCTAGGAATGGAAGCCAATACCAAATTAAAGGATAGAAAATAAAAAGTCTAAAATAAAATACACTTTATGTTCATCTTAGAATTTGATATTTAAGTCTAACTCAACCACACAAAACCAGTTCATAAAGTAAGGATTGATCAAGCTTTATAAGTTCTATTTATGTCATATCTCTAGGCGATGTGGGACTAAATACACCCCCTTGACGCTGCAATTAAGGTAACCCAAAGAATCCACAATTAACATGACTTTCCAACACACACCCTCACTCCCAAAGCTATGGGCTACAAATCTAGGATAAACTTTGATACCATCTTAGAATTTGGCTTTAGAGCCTAACTGAACCCCACAAATCCGGCTTCTAAGGTGAGGATTGCTCAAACTTTATAAGCAATCTTTAAGTCATATCTCTAGGCGTTGTAGGACTAGCACAACCCGTCAAGGCTGCAATTAAAGCAATCCCCAAAAGGCTGCAATTAATGCATACTAGGAGTAACATCAATTAAGGCAACTTTCCGACAGTTTATTTACATTGATAACAACTAATTGAAAAAATAGAAACCTGCTAAATGATAAATTTGGTGGTTGCTAGGTTCAATTCACAAATTATAAAAAAAATGAATTTATCTGAAATATATTATGAATTATTTTGCTAGAAAATAAAACAAATATAAAATACCATTATAGAATATTTAAGAAATAGGAAGTAATCCGTACAAACATGGCATATATGAAATGTAGAGAGCATAAATGCAGTACTTCGAAAATTTAGCAAGTGCCTGTAGATCTTTACGAGTCCCTTCTGCCGAGAGCATTGAACAAATAGTTTGGATGCCACATTTTCTACTGGCGCTACTTTCAATGCTGAGATTGACTTCAACAACTCACATGTCTTGGAACTTGAAACCTATATTCATTAATTAATAAAATTTCAAATAAAGTTTATTCTCTGCTTTTGATTTTTATTTTTAGTTACACACAAAGCTGCTCATAAGTAACAAACCTCAACAATGGTGGGGACAGAATCCATGTTTGGAATTGGTTGAAGGGCTAAAACAGAAAGAAATGCATCTGTGTCAACTTCATACCTAGCATACAAACAATCTGAAATCCTTTAACTTCATTTAAGTGGAATTCAGCACATGACAAAAGTCAAATTAAGTAAAACCTATTTACTCTACTAAAACAACTGAAGATATCTATGTGAACAATTGAACATTGTAATTGGTCTACATGGGATATAGGAACGTCAGAGAAAAAGCTTTTCAACTACTACAACAAATGTTTACCAGTTTAGTCATATGAAGAAAATGTGCACATTAGAAAGAGGAAGAAGATTGCCATATATAAGGTGAAGTAACTTCATAATTAATTTGGATCCATGTTTGTATTTATACTGATAAAATGGGTGTAGTACAAGTGTCTTACAGTTAGTACAAGTCTGGGTAAATAAGTACACCACACTTTTAATATAATTATCTAATGAAAAGGATTATACAAACTGTTCAATCTGCAATATTTTCTCATTCAATAAAGTCCCTAGATCCATTGACAAACTCCTCACAAAATTTGTATCTGTAGCTGAAGTTAAAGAACAAATACCCATGATTATGTCACATTGTTAAAATGGTTAGATGAACATAGTTTGTGAGATACCAACAGAACCACGTGTGAAGTTTACAGCAGATAATGAGACAGAATTTAGTAACCCAAAGATATACCGGAGGTTTGAGGAAAAGTTGAGTAATTTGACAGTTATCTGGTCAGACATTATTTTGCCAGTGAGTTTTATAAGCCAGTTTATGTCTTCACCATACACCACCTGCTCAGAAGCTCTAACTCACAAATAATATATTCTATGCACAAAAACATTCAGTGCTGGGTATTGTGCTTTAGTTCTGGATAAAGCCAGAGCTTCATGGCAGAGTGTTGAAGCTGGGTATTGTAGCTGCTAGGTATAGTGTTGAAGCTGAGTATCATACTATGGCATAAACAACTTTTGAGCTGATGTGGATTTAACACTTGCTTCCGAACACCTTACCAGTGTGATTATGAAGCGATAATCAGTCTGCCACTCATCTCTAGCAATCAAGCAACTGAAAATTTTGTTTACATAGGCTTCCTCTGTAGTTATAACTAGTTAAGTTGTAACAAGCTGAACTTGATCAACATTTATGATTTGGCTTGAGAAAAAGTGTTAGAATGAGTCCCTGTTTCATTGGGACATGGGATGGACATACACTAATATACACTTGTGACCCTAGTTTTATGCATAAAATAAATACATACACATGGAGCTTAATCATTCAAATGTCTCTCTCAGACATCTCTCTCTCCCTCAGCTTTGTCGACCTTCCCAAAATCCCTATAATAACTTTAGCATACACTAAAATAATGAAAGCTCAAACCAGTAACCCCTATGCCTAAGATAATTTATGGTAAAATTACAAAACATCATCATATGCCCTCGTGCTCTTCAATAGTAAATTCGTGGAAACAACTCTAGTGATTTCAATTTAAACTGCATTATCAAGACTATAACCACTTGACAATAACAAGCTAAGTCGATCAACTCTTACCGATCTCCTTTTGTTGGCAGTATAATTATTGCACGTGCCTTGTTAGCTGCTGCTCTTTCAAATGATTTGGTCATACTAAGGCTGCAACTGTAAAGCCAAAAATTTCGATGATAGACCACAAAATTTGTTTGAGTAGGGATAAGAAGCAAACCAAGACTCTTTAAGCCTGAATCATTAATGTTTGTGCAGTATTTGTGTCTTTAGATAGTTATTTAGGCAGTTAGGGATCTGACTAATTAATGCTTCAGTAGTATTTTTGTCTTTAGGCAGTTATCAATTTGTGTAGCAGTTACATATTTTGTGTGACAGACCTGTGGGAGGCAGTCATTGTGTCAGTTTGTTATTTGTGGAGTTTTAAAGGACGAAATTCCTTGATAAGGGAAACCCTGTGTAATTGATATACTGTTCTACAAATCTGGTCTATAAACCATATTATTCTAATAAAATTTAACTATTTTTGTGTGTTCTCGAGTCCAACATATGAGATGTGAAAGAAAATAAGTTCTAAACCAACTCAACATATGACAACAATTCATTACGTTTGCTTTTACATACTGCAGAAATAAACACTCACAATTTTACGTAGTTCTGTGGCCACATATGAACTAAGTAGAGTGTTTTTCTAAATGCTGGATTTGTTTAATGCATTTCTAAGGATTCTTCCACTCTATTTTACAATCTCTAAAAAGAACTTTTACCAGAATCAATCAAGTAGTACAGAAAATTCTATGGCTTAAGAAAAGAAACAATTTGTAATTCTACAAAAAGGTGCTTCCATGATTAAAATAGGAAATTACCCAGCATTGATACCTCTTGGTAAGGACATCAATATGATCTAAATCTTTTGCAATATTGTCTGCTACTCTATCAATCTGTTTTCTTGGAAGATCAGACATAAGAAGGATTCTCTGCCTCCTGCATAGAGATGAAAAAGCATATTGCAGAAGCCAGAAATTAGAACACAAGATAAGGGCAATGAGAAACTACCTTGTCTGAACCATTTACCTAGCTGTAGCTGTTCCTAAGAGAACAGCAAATTCATGATACTTATTTAACTGCTTTAATATGAAGGGAAGATGACTATTCATCCCACAGATAATGATATGATCAGTCTCCAGAACTTGCACTTGGGTTCCTTCCCTGAGTTTTTGCATATTACTCTGTTGTGAAGACTAAAAATTAATGGCATGCATAGAAAATATTGCTTAATGAATGCTTAATGCTTCAGATTTTACCCTAAATTGTTCAGTCATCATACTTAGAAATCGAGTGTAAAACAATATACCCCATATTGCAAGAAGAAAGCCAATTAAACGCTCAACACGTGTTTTTTGCTGTAGAGGAACAAAAAGTATGTTATTTGGTTACACCGCAATGCTTACAAACAATGTGAAAGAGGTGAATAAAAAACTGGATTACAAAGTCCACAACAAAATTAACATACTTTTAAATGAGTAGACGATGAACAAAGACATGCCCAGGCTTCCCAGAGACAATCTTCAAGAGAATTTTTTTGACCCCTGGATAATTTGATATTGAACCAGATTAACAAACATATATAAGCACAACAGCAGTGAACTCAAGTACCAAATTTTTAAGCCGCCATGATCTAAAAACAGTGACTTATCTATGATTACCTGAACTTAAAGAACAGGAGACCACCAACGACAACAAATGAGAAGCACACTAAAAGTAGCACCACAAGGAACCTGAAAGAGTCTATATGATTGTTTCAGACAACAAGCATGTATATATCATTAGTTTTTTTTTAAGAAACAGGAAATAGTTTATAACATAAACAAGACCCACTGGCTCCATTAAAGCCACTCAATTTACATATTTTTTACTAAGTAAGTGTTCAGAAAAATTCTCAGTTAGCCTTCTTGGCCTAAAAAAAGTAAGCCCCTTAGTCCTTTGGAATAGCTGCAATGGAGTAATGCAAGTGTCCTAGAAGCATAGCACCCAAAGAAGCAATGCAAACTTTCCTACCCATAGCTAATTTTTAAAAATGTATTGTTCCTTAAAACATTTTTGTGTTCCTCTCTATCTCCAATCATATGCACTAAATCTCCATAAAAGAGTCATGTTTCCAGAGAAAGTCCAGTTTTTTCCCCTGAAAGCTCACAACAGTTTTTCCAAAAGCTGCCAGCAAACTCATCTCATATAAGATAAGCCAAACTATCTATTTCAAATCCACCAAGATAACAAATAATGCAAGAATAGATGACCATAAATCCAAAAGGCTGCCAATTTTTCACAAAGAAAGTTGGTTTCTGTTTACAGTAAATTCATGAACATTATACACCAAAACTAATGATAAAATAGCAGACTTTTTTTAAGTTATCTTCATGACAAATAAACCATTTTAGCTTGACAAAGCAGTAAAAGTGCACACTAACACAAATCATTTGCAAGATGACGTATATAGCATATTATTTGCCTTATAGCTATGTCGTAACATATTAATGCTGCAAAACAGATACTAAATATAATCATCTGATACCAAGATAAACACATCAAAAGGATGTAAGTAATGCTACTTAAAAGGCTTTAGTCAAGTGAGGTGCTTAAAGTTTATTAAACAACCAGTGGATAGAAAAGTTCTCAGCCAAATAAATGATGAAGTGATTAACTTACATGGCAACATTTCTATCAAGCTGCATGTTAAATAAGTATAAGAACCGTGCTAAGCTCCACCTAATATCATGAATAGAAGGCAAGGACACATCTAAATTAAGAGGCTTAGGTTTATTCAAGGCGTTAGAAACACAAGCAAAAGGCAAGCTTGTTGCACTACAAATCTGAAACACATGTGGAAGTACTGCTTGGCCAACTTTTATCATCAGATCATACAACTGCTTATGGGTCATTCTCAGTATGATGTACAATGACATAAATTGTATCATGCTTCTAGCCTGTGGATCCTGCAGAACATAGTGTTTTGAGAGATTTAGCTACCACTAAGTACTGCAAAGTCTAGCAAGCCACATCCTAATAATACGTCAATTTGTCCAACATATTTGAGCAGAATACAAACATGATATTGACATAGACAAATATTTGAGCTATCATCAAACCATTCTTTTTTATCACCATAAGTTCCACGTTGCTGCATGCAATAATAGTTATTTCTGATCATCTTATAATTTATCAGTACACAATGCCATTCAAATTATAGTTGGCATTTTCCCATTGGAAATACTGGGCCTGTTATGTGATGACATTGATAATCGCAACACCATTTCCAAAAATCCTTACTTGCATAAAAGAAACAAAGGATCATGGAGTATCTTTAACAAGCAATCCTAAAAAGGAGTTTCTTTTAGCCAGTATGACTATCATTCATTTTACTTACTCCATTATCAGGCATTATTGACGGGAAGAATGTGAAGGATTTTTGGAGTTAAAAAAAAAACACAGTTGTTTTCATGCACCACATGCTTCAAAATAAGGAATTTTTTTTGTTGGGGGGGGGGGGGGGGGAATGCAGCAATATTAACACTTCAACACTAAAATAACATTCATCATCAAATTCCATTTTGAATTGCAAAAAGTATAAATACCAGCACAATGGAAGGAACAATGTGCACTTAGTCAAAAGAAAATAACACAATTAATATAACAAATTTATATCATTTTCCAAGTTTTATCATTCATTTCTCACCTGGGTACTATTAATATTTTTCTTCATCCAAACAAACTCAGTGCCCAAATTTTCCGGGACATGTTTGTAAGTGGTGGAATTTGACTTAACCTCTGACCTGAGAGAATCAACTTCCCATATCCCTACAGGGATTTCATCAATTCACCTTTTAGTTTTAGGTAAGAACAGCCATCAAAAGATTAATTCATAGACATTACTTCAAATCAAACAAAAAAGAGAATATATCACGGGAAACAGTAAGGTAGCCAACAAATAAGCAAATATTTAAGAGCTGAAACAACAGAATTAAGTTCTTCCAAAAGAAAAGAAGGATTAAAGAATAATCAAAATTGATTATAGATCAAAATCCTCCAATAGGAAAGTATCGAAGCTCATGAAGAGAAACATTCCAGAAAAAACAATTTGAACCAAAAAAAGGAGACAGATAACAATTTATAACCGTCTTGCAATAGACAAATCCACTCAGGAAGTTACTAAAACACACGCACCAAAAATAAATAAAACCCAAGATATGCTGGAAATGAAGTTTTAGGATTTTGACAGTGTGAATCACTAATCTTTTCAGACTTGCTTAAATTTCTTGGTGTGTTATATGCATATATCATGAGCCCATTCCAAAAGTAAGTGGATAGGAGATTCAAGATGTGTAGTAGAAAGAGAAACAAATGTGCCACTTGTCATAAACAGGAAAACAACCACAACAAATTAAAGCTTAAAGAACAACATAGTTGAGGACTCAATTGAAACCTTTGATAAAATAAAAATAAGAAATGAAAGTACAAGATCTAACAGATGTAAACAATTTAAGACTTGTGACCATAGTTGGATCACTTATTTTATAATTTCTTTCATAGGCATGAGAAGAGGGAAGAGTACAACACATCCGAACCGGTCACAGAACAAGAGAAGAGAAGACCACGAGAAGAAAATAATATGTAGCGGCCAATTAGAGAGCTAAATGATTAAAGAAAAACCTCATTTGTCAATTATAAGAAATACTGATGGATTGAGGACACAAAAGAAATGTCAAAACAGTAATAAAATTTGGAAACGGGTAGATCGGTAACATAAGAGCAGCAAACAACAAACCAAGTCAATAAAACTCCAAAATCATAGATAAACTTTTCCAAGCTTACAAGCTTGAGGCAAAGCAGTAACTTGTAAAGTGGGAGAAATGATTGGGGAAAAAATTGGATTAGGCCATTTTAGCTACACAAAATTGAATAAAAAAAAAATTGGTTGAGTGAAATTTGAATTATCATTTGACAATGATGTCACAAATGACATATTTAAGCAGGTACATAAATCTCTATTCAGTTTTATGATAAGTCAAGAACATCTTACCCTACAAAAACTTGACAATGAGAACTTAAGATCTTGCACACACTCAAAGAAAGCAGCATTATTTCAGTTGATAAAAACTGAACAGATAAAGTCAATTATTGAATTCTGTTGACTCATGGGGCTCACCTTCACCGTGCACTCTAAGACAACGCGCGTGTAATGCTGAATATTTGATCCAGCTGAAGTGGTAGGGCATATGCCTCCTGTGAAGTATCATTAGCAATTAAACAGAGAATTTTTCATCTAAAACCTATTTAACCCACTTTCAAAGGTTTTCTACCTTGAATACATGGAAATCCATTGAAGACATCATAAGTAACATAAATTGTTTTAAAATTCTATAATTCTATGTGTGTAGAGAGAATGAGAGAGAGTGCCTGGATTTGTTGGTGATTGATGAGAGGTGGGTGTGGGATGGTGGTAAAATCCATGGCTGACAGCTCTGCAAGTGAAGGAGAAGCATTCTTCCTTGTTCCAGTGGGAGAGAAATCAGAATTACCTGACAAAACAAAACACAAAGGAAAACGTTGAACGTCGGATAAGTGGAGGGAAGAAAGAGACGCCAACAATAAAAGGAAACAAACTCAAGTCACAGAGTGAGAATAATAATAAACAATATAACAAAATAGTAACAGTAATATATAAAATTTCATTGTACCAGTGGTATCAACAAAATTAGTATCTAATTTAATAGATTATGAGACACCACCAGTGATATTTGACCCAAGAAATATGATACGAGAAAAGAGACAAATTAACCCAAAATGAGTAAGTGAGTGACAGATGATAATAATTACTATCCAAGAGGAGAAGACTAGTGTTCATTAATGTAGTGAGGAGGTAAAGTAACATAGTACCAAAACTAAAACATCATTCAATTGAACGAATTGAAAAACACCATGTCACAAAAAAACAAGAACCTGTAACCGGAAACGTGAACAATCCCTTTCTCGCTCTGGACATACACTACTTAATAATGGAGCTGTATGCTGATTCCGTGGTGGACCATAGTTCCGTGACGATTCAATCTGAATAAAATATATTTTCTTTATATATATATATATATATATATATATATAAAAATAATAATCTGAATACAGTATACAATATCTATCTGTTTACAAATGAGAGTATTCGCCGACAAATTGTTTCTAGAGAATACACGTGCAGCCTTACTTACAACAAAAATAACAAAAATTAAAATTAAGTGTAAATAATATTACAATGTTTTTTAATTAAAAGTAAAAGTTTACTTAATTACACTTGGTCTTAGACTCCTAAAAAATGTGTGATTCTAGGATCTTCTATTGAGATAAATTCCTCGTTGAATATGAAATATGAAAGCACAACATTTGGAGAAATTGATGATGTTCAAAGAGGGATTGGTTGGAGCTTCAGGAATTTGACTTTCTCTGAATCTCCGTGTTACGTAATCCGCACGTGGCATGTGCCGTTACTTTCGTTTAATTTATATAAATTGTACCAATTATTTTTGCTATTGATTTAAGTAGGTTTATAAAAAAATCTCTTGAACAAGACGAAATTGTAAGTTGCTAATGTCTAGAAACATGTGGTTCGAGATTACCCAAATCACTGTTGGAATATGGGTTGTACTCATCTCTTGTTGGTGGATGATGGACAAGACAGTGACACACTCAAATCATAATTTTTTTTATTTCTTCTTGTTTTGTTCTTCTAAAAATATTTATAATTTTTTTTTATCCAAACAGAACTATTAATTATATCAAAGTTCAATGGCATGAAATACCTTCCATAATTATATTGTTACTAAGTCTGGCACGTGTATATAATAACAGTAATTTTTATAGTTTTGGAGAAATATATACCATTTTAAAAAATTATTTTGAAACAATGAATCAAATAAACATGCTATCGATGAGTAAACTTTTTCTTTGATAAGTGAATAAATAAATTAGTAAGGACTCAAGCACATGCTAGCTAGCAATTCTCCAAACTTTTTTTGGTGAAGCTACTAGGCACTAGCTAGCAAAATCTCCAAAGGATATCAGGACCCGCAAATTTTTATGGGGACCACCGATGCCACATTCTATTCGATAAATGGATAGTATTTTGATTCATTTTAAGTTGAATCAAGTAAAATTATTATAGTCGACAAATAAAAGTTTTTCTTTGAATTTTTTAATACCACTTAATTAAACTATAATAGCTTTTACTGATGTAAACATTGAATATTGATAGTAAACAAGAGTATCATTTAATATATGAGAAATATTATAAATATATTCTTTAACATACTTTTTAAATGCACTTTGTATTAATTACTGAGTAAAATTTACTATAGCTTATAAAATTATGTATATTCCACTTCTTATTTAATAAATTTCACTTTTTGTTTTACAATTTTGAAAAAAAATAATTAATAAAAAAGAGTATCTTAAAAACACAGAGTAAATTACTAATTTGGTCTTCATAAATTACAATTCATCACTTGTTTTAATCTGAGATTAAAAAACCTATATGACTTAAATAATAATACTAGCATCTCCTAAAAAAATATTAACATTCTTTTCAAGACTAAAATAACATTTAAGTTGTGAGATTTATTAGAAAGTAAAGAAACTTATTTTGAGTTTTTTTATTTATATAAACTAATATAACAATGTTTTAGTAGGCACGTCTGATAACACGTTTTGAAAGTAAAAAATTACGTGAATAGTGAACCTCAACCTATGTAGCTCCGCACGATTCTAATGAAACATGCTTTTTTTATAAGTTAAAAAACTTAAAACATTTCATTAATCAGAAGATGAGAGATACGTGAGACATTCGAATGAAACATGCTATTCAACAGACGGTGAATTCTAAGGTGAGGTTGAAAAACATAGAGTCACAGGTGTACTTCTAAAATGACAGTTAGTCATAGGTTTTAAACCAGAAAAAATAATATAAATCATATAAAGTTAATAAAATAATATAACTTTTTAGTTTTGCATCCCCTTTCTTTATTTTTCTTCCATTCAACGGCTGAAAAATCTTATAGAAGAATAAGGCACATTTCTCCATCTATTTAGTGTCAAAACACACAATAGAAATGTAAAACAGCTTCTTGTCATCAAACTTTCTACTTCATAAAATCCAAGCACAATCTAGAGTTTGAGTTCTAATATACAACTTTGAAGTTTATTGCTCATAATAATACCATCGAACAAGATTTTTTCTTCTGTAAAAAAAAAAAAAAAAACACTGGTAAACTCTTACAAAAATAAAAATAAAAATGTCCTACATCCTTAGAGGGAATCAGTCGGAGGGAGGACAATGTTGCGAGTTCAAGGATGTCATTTCAGTGACAGTGAAAAAAGGAGTCGTTTGGAGAACGTCTCTACATTACCAATCCCCGCCATCATCAAGACCCTTGTCAACTCCAGCATCGAAATCGTCATCAATGCCTCCAACGACGACATTGCGAGTTTCACTGTGGATCCCAACCCGACCACCCAGGGAGTTAAAGGTGACCGGTTACCCACGGCAATGAAATTCTAAAAATAAATCAAAAATAAATTTTCAGAAAAAAAAAAAAACTCACCTAATAACCTGTGAAAAATCTAGATTATTTATTATTTTATTACCATATCCTTCGCGGCTTATAAGACTGGTTCACGGGTGTCCATGCAAATTCGGGATTTCGTATTAGATTTGGCCTTCAGTAACTGTAACTAGTATTCGGTACCTACCAAACAATGGATTTTTGTGCCACTTGTGAGGCTATGACCACTGAATAGATTTTCTGACAGAACCACGCTGCCACGGATCTATAGTAAAAGTTAAACTATAAGACAAAAGTTGATGTTTGTTTCATACTGTAATTACAGCTTCTGTTGCCACTTGTAATTTTCAACCTAGAGGAAATTACCAAACATAGGTAAACATTATATTTCTTTACAGTTTACGGTTGGGAATAAACAAATGAAAAAAGATGACAAAATAATGTTACATGTAAAAGAAAAATGATAAAATATATTTCATATTTCAATACTTCAATATAATAAGATTTACGTCGAGTGTTGGTTGTTCTACAAGATTTTATACTTACGGTAGTGAACAATAAATAGTAATATGTGATAGAATAGTCATCTTTCCATAACTAATTAATCATCTTAACAAAAAAAAGGACAATATGTGTATGAATTTCTTTTAACTTACGTTTAAATTGAATAGTTTATATAACAGGTTCGTTTATATTTCATATATAGAAACAATGCAGAATATATTATATTTGTATACCCCATCACCACTCTTTCAAAATATAATTTTTATATAGTATAATACTAGCCAGCACGAATCATATGATAGCACTCGATTATCACGGTTATCCATATATTTAGGCAACCTTTGCAGATGGAGGAAGGAAATATCATGATTATTTTGGAAAATCGATCATTTATTCAATTTACATATTTTTGTAGAATCCTCGCACATTAAGGGGAAAAAATATAAAAAATAGAAGGAAAGGAAATAAAAATAAACTAACATAAAAGAATATTTTCTCTTTTTAAAATAAAATATATAAATATTAATTTTTTATTGATTCTAAAAAGGTAAATTGTTGAATGAATTTTATGTTACTGTAATATAATAATAGGTAGATGATAAATGAAACAAAAAAGTATGTTATTTAAAGTTTCCAACAATTTTTTTCTTTACTTGAAAACTGTTTTTGTAGTCCCTATTTGATTTTTTCCCTAAACATTTCTTATCCCCACTCAAATAGTAAAAGTGTAATTTCGTTTTCAATTTATACTCATTCATTTTGGAAATCATCTCCAATGGTCCTGACAAATTTTAATTTGGACCATCGATGGTCTCTGGTCACAATATTAAATCAGAATCTGTGTCAAGAAAAAAACAAAATGAATGGCTGAGATGAACTATCAATACCAATAGTATGGTTCACGGGTTCAGGAAGAGTGTTGAAATAAAGGGTGAAAATGAAATAAGATATTTTACATAGCAATAAAAGTAAATTAATTATTAAGCTTTAAAAAAAATTAGATATATAAAACCGTTTTAACTTCTAATAACAGTTTATAAGTTCCATTGAGTTCCCTGTCAAAAACAAAAGTTTCATTTGAGGGTTCATTATTGTTAGGACATAGGACCGTTGTAGAAGCATTCTTTTGAATAAAATAAAGGTTAAATATTACTTTTTGTCATCTATGCATTTCTTCTTTTGTGTCTGGTTCTTATTGGTCATCTCTCTCTTTTCTTATATACACCCCAAAAATGAGAATTACAATTATTATGACTACCAAATAAATATATAATATCATTAAAATGATGAATTTACACCATGATAGTTTTTTTCCCTTTTCCCAGCCTTCTTCACGCGTCCCTGGGCCATTATGTTAGTTCTAACACATTGGTTAGAATTTTCCTCTTTATTTAGGCAACGATTTTACAACCCATCTATTCCTGGGAATTACTTCCTGTACGTTTTGCTTCCTGCACCCCGAAAAACCCAATCGGACAACAATACCTTTTAGAGTCTTTTAGGAGGTGCAGGAAGCAAAAGAGGGAGGGAGAAAGTAAAAGCCTCTACTCTTTATTCTAGCCCAGCTCATAACCTTTGATGTACAAGCCCAATTTTGCTTGACCTCAAATTGATTTATTACTTGCGTAGCCCATGAAAAAACGTAAAGTCGACCTATTTTGATAAATCTTTGTGTATAATAATCCAATAACTGTAATTAAGTCTGACAATTAATCCAACCAACTTAAATATAGTTTGAGACTCTCAATTGATTTGTAAAACTTGATTCATAAATCAAATAAATTAACTTCAAGTTAAAAACTGATCTCATAAAATAAATAAACTGAATTTGAAGTATGTATAACTCTACTCAATTGGTTTATAAACCAGCTCAAGTTGTAAGCTTATACTCATTTGCTAGATATATTTCCTTTTCATTATAAATAACTTTTACAAGTATGTATTTAATTGTGATCTTATACTCTATACATAATATATTGGAACTTGAAAGAGAACTAGACTCGTTTAGAAAGAGGAGGGTTAAAAAAAAAATCTTTAATATACTTGTAATATCATGAGTGTTCACAGCATCAAATAAAATTTGAACTTAACAATTTTAATTGGGTTGGTTTAACTGGCTAGGGTTTAAATTTTTTTTCCACTTAATATGAATTAAGCCAACCCGACTAAGATTAGGTTAATTTGATTTAGTTCATCGAGTCATGATGAAAAAAAATTATTAAATATATTTTTAAACTTTTTATCTTTACTTATTATATATTTTATATAAATATTTTCTTTGATATTAATGGAAGGTACAAATAATTTTTTTAATAACTAATTATTCTGCAGCAATGCTATTTGTACGAAACCAAATAACACAAATCGCACGAAGACATTCAATTTCTGATGTGTAATTAAATTTTTAAAAGAAAAATAAAATAACAAATTCCTAATTCAATTTTAAATTTTCCATAATCAAGAAAAATGATCTCTTGTAATTATATTCAGTGTAGAAAAATCACTTTTTACATTGATAACAATTATAACTAATATAGAAAAATCACTTTTTATATTCGTTGTGATTATAATCAATATAAAAAATTATTTTTTATGTTATAATTACAACTGATATTAAAATCATTTATTTTTAATAAGTAATTTTGAAATCACTTAATTTGATATGTATTAATTTGATAAAAAAAAAGAGTCGTAAAAAGAAGTATTTGTACTATAAAAAGGAAAAAAACATTTATTACCAAATTTAATATAAATTTTTTGAAATTGCCTAATTTGATAAATAAAAAAAGTCAGAAAAAAAAGGATTTGCAAATATAAAAGAAAAGGAAAAAAAAAACAATTACAGAAAAGAACCGTGTGATAGGAAAAAAAAAGTCTCGTTCGTACTTTTAATAAGAAATTTGCCTCGTACCAACAAGCATTTCGGCTAATGATTTGTTTAACTTAATAATTTATTTTTCTATAATTATCATTTTACGTATATCACTAACTTCTTTACTTAAATATAATGAAAAAATTATACAACAAATATGATCACCGACTATGGAGTTAATCATGAATTCAAAACTTAATCGCACTTAAAATTTTTAATTCCTTTTTAATGATGTATTTTATGAAAATTCGACATAAGTTTTCTCTTATAAATTTAACATATATTATTAATTCAGTTACATGTGATTAAATAGTTTGATTTGAATTGTCTAACTCGTAAGGTAATTGGGGTTGGGGAAGTGAACTTAACATCTAATCCTCAAAGAAAGGATTTTACCAAAAATAATAAGTAATAGAAAGATGGGATTAGTTAGTTGGCTAGTTGTAAATACTTCAATGGTGTTCTTGAAATCACTAACACAAAGAGACACATTCTTCTTTTTATCCCTTAATCTTCTATCTTGAAGAAGGAATATCCTCAATTGGTCGTTTTCAGCGAGGCATTACAAGATGATTTCTTCTCTGTTCAATGTCGGCACCGAAGTAATTAAACATGTACCTTTCCTTGAACATAGGCTCGACGCATTCAGAAACTACAAAGAAACAAAAATGTGACCCCCCCATATAGAATTTTGTTGCTATCACATAGTTTATCCACATTAAAGCCCAAAAGATACACTAAAAATACCAACTTCTTCGAGAATACTCCATTGTTAGGACTGATTAAAACTCTTTCATATCAATTCACCTTCACAGTGCTCGATCTATTTCATATGTGTATAAAATTGTACTTGGATTGTTACTTGTGTATGAATGTGGCATGGCTTTAACTTTCAATTCATATCTAAATTGTGTACATGCGAAGATATCAATCATCTCCTCACAAACTTTTAGTATGCTCAACTTATGAACAAACGCATATTAATTTATAAGTTTCTTTGATTGATCACGTTTTATATTTATTTTTTTCAACAGAAATTCTTATTTCTTTGTGAGCGTTCTTGGTAAGCCATTCGAAAAGTTTTTAAATTTCTATGACTAGTTTATAAGATAATTTGACTAAACGTATCATTTCAATACTCTTATAAATTTGAGGAGCTTTGTACCTTTTTTTTGTTTTTTTCCAAGTCTATATTATATTTGTTTAATCAATTTATTTATAGACTACAAAATTATGAATTTGGGTCTTTATTTTTAAATATGGACATGCTACTTAATATTCTTTCTTTTTTTCCCCATATGCAACATGATTTCGCTAGTATAGCTCTTGTTTTTTTTTTTTTTAAGGAACACTAGTATATATAGGCTGTATAGCTCTCAGTTTTATATGTTTTTAAAAAAAATCAGTAATTATTCCCATTATTTTACCTTTATATTGTTATATTTTTTTCTTTACATGTTAAGATTTAAAATTTTTAAATCTCAATTTTAATTACTTCTAAAATTTTGTTTATATATTGAATTTTTTGTCTCAAAACTTAAATTTCTAATTTATTTTTTTAATTTCTCTTTTCCAATAAATAGAAAATAAAATGCAACTAGTTATAAAAAAAACTTGGCTTTACAAAAAAAATTGAAAATAAAAAAATTACATTATTTAGAGTGCTAGCTCTCCACTTCATCATGTGTAGTGATATCATGACACAAGTATAAGATATTTATTTTAGAAAATTACTTTATCTTAATGGATTTGTATTAAAATTCATAAATTAGTTACAAAATTACTTTTTAGAAAATTATGTTTAAGACAAAAATAATTTTGCGAATGAATATGATATTTATTTTTATATTATTTTATTTTTATCTTAATGAATTTGTATTAAAATTCATAAATAATATTTTAAAAAGCAAATCAAACATGCACATTACAAGTTACAAGGGTGGTAAGCTTGGTGGTTCCACCATTCATATAGGTTATCATGAGTTTGCTTGAATATACAAATTGACTCTTCTGGTTTGCTATATTCTATATAATTGATTTAGTGGGGTACATGCATCTTTCTCAACAAGTCTCCACCCCACAAAAATTTAACTGCAGTTCTTGAGGTTGTTGTTGAGATCATGATGATAATTCCTTTCAAATATTATATGATTATGAACAATAACTTGATTAATAAATAAAAAATATTAGTATATACATGCATGCCTAACCGGTGAAAGTTGTTGCAAGACTTGGCCTTTAGGACCTTGCCACTTTGCAGGTCCCAATAACGCTCTTAGATTGAACCGACTATATGTTTTTTTCAAATAAATTTATATACCAAGCCACATGTCCCTTTCCTGCAAGAAAACTCTGACGGTGCCCACAGATCAAAAAGCTTCTCTTAGGCTGTATTTGATAGAAGAAAATAAAAATAAGAAATAGAATTCAAAACAAAATATTTAAATTAAAATAATATAAAAAATGTGAAATTTATATTATTTTTTTAAATTTTCATTTCCTTTCCACTGTATTTCATCTCTCCCAAACACATCTTAATTATTAACATAAAATCAGGTGTTTTCAATGAATATTTTGTTTTTTTTTTAGCAAATTAAAGTAATTTTTTAGAAAGTTTTTTTATTTTATTTTTTACGTTACTTTTTTAGTCTTTTCCTCCCCTAACACAGTTAACTAACACTATCATCTTATTTTTTTTCAAATCCAAAAATGCCCTTCCCTGTGTTTCCAACAAACCTAACCTATTCAACAACCAAACGCAGGAGAATGGTGGCCATAGACGTCGCGGGGTTTGACGGCGCCTACACGGAGGAGACTGCATGCTTGCCAGAATAACATTACATATTCTATTAAATTTAGTTACTTAAATATTTGTTCTATGTACTGCATAACTTTTACTTTTTTACTTTTATACCTAGAATTATATTTACACCTTTAAACTTATTTTAATCCTTATATATGAGTTTTTTAATTTGTTACAATTAAAAATTGTGTATGCATATATAGGAACAAAACTGAGTAATTTTTAAAAATATAAAGGTTATTAAAATGTAAAAATTGTATATAAGAATCAAATGAGTAGTTAAATCTTATAAGAAATATCAATACTTTTAGTTTGCTACAAAAAAATTTCAATACTTCAACAATTGTTAATTTTGTTCAAACTTGATTTTTATATATAACAAACATGTAAATTCATCCACCAATAGATATTTATTGGTATGGAATGATTTCTTTGTGCATGCATAAGCTTTCATCATACACGTACTGACAAAATAAAGTTGACGAGTAATATTCATAAGTAGTAGGCACTAGGAAAGTGTGTACAGTACGTAGTACTGGGATATAATAAAATGATCATATTAACCAATGAACAACAGAAACACAATTTTTTTCTATGAACTCAAAACGGAGAATTGAAAACATTTAGCCACCATTCTAATGTATACATGACAACAACTTTTCTTTTTCCAACCATCATATATAAGTTAATAAACCTATAAAATTAAAATTAATACACCTATAACTAAGCTACAACACAAAATCAAAAATCAAAATCAAATCAAGAGTACTGTTCTTTCACAAAACAACATCATCAACCTTGTTTGTTTCTTCTCATCAGGACGAGGACGAGGACGATGTGAGTGTACATGTCATGTTCTGCAATTACTCCTTCAACATCAAACCTCATGTAGATCCTTCACTTGAGAAGAACTAACTATAGAACTGTACATATACTTATCATTGATGATTACATTAACTGATCACGATTCTTCGTTGTGCCAAGAGAGCACGAGATCTTGCAACGAATCTTTCCAATCCCCCCAATGATGTTCCTCAAACTCCAAAACACCCTCCACCACCTTAACCGCCACAAAAAGAAGTTCATCAGGCACAATCTCAAGCACCTCAAACACCAAAGCCACTTTCCCTTTCACCAAAGCAATTGCACCGTTACTCTTCCCAACCTCAATCTTAAACCCCAATACCCCACCTACTTCCTTAACTTTCTTTTCCACCACCTCAACTCTCGCACTCGAAGTAAACCTCTTCTCTCTTTTACTCCCCAAATCCGAAGTCGTTTCGAATAACCCCGTCAAATCTAAACCCGAAGACATCGATATTATGTCAAACGCTGTCACACCCGAACTTTTTTTACTCCCTTCGTAATTATAACTACTCTTCACATAACTGAACCCCAACGCGTTTTCTTCCGCCGTTTCCGGGTTTAGTGATTTCTTAAACCACGCGTTCCCAAACAGGGACTCCAGGCTAATTCGGGTTTCCGGATTCGGGTCGAGTAATTTGTGGATAACAAAACGGGCTGGTTTTGAAACCCACTCCGGGAACTGGTAATCTCGTCGGGAAATTTTTTTGCACATCGCCGGAATGTTGGTATCGTCGAACGGGAGGTGTCCGGCAAGGAAGACGAAGAGGATGAGGCCGCAGGACCAGGCATCGGCCTTGGACCCGTCGTAGCCGCCGCTCCGGCGGAGGATCTCCGGCGCGGTGTACGCCGGCGTGCCGCAGGCGGTGTGGAGGAGGCCGTTCTTGAGCTGCTCCGGCAGCGCGGAGAGGCCGAAGTCGGAGACCTTGAGGTTGCCGTCGCCGTCGAGGAGGAGGTTCTGCGGCTTCAGGTCCCGGTGGGCTACGCCGTTGCGGTGGCAGAACCGCAGCGCCGAGACGAGCTGCTGGAAGTAGCGGCGCGCGGTGGACTCCGGTAGCTTTCCACGGCGGGAGATTTTGGCGAAGAGCTCGCCGCCGGCGGCGAGCTCCACGACGAGGTGGATCTTGGTCTTGGTGGCGAGCACCTCGTGGATTTTGAGGATGTTAGGGTGGTGGTGGAGGCGGCGCATGGCGTCGATCTCGCGGATTATACGTGGCTCCATGCCGGCGTCCACGGTTTTCGATTTGTCGATTATTTTCACGGCGACGGCGGCCCCGTCGACGAGGGATCGCCCCTGGTAGACTTTGGCGAAGCTTCCGCGGCC
This sequence comes from Glycine tomentella, assembly GCA_007407185.1. NCBI lineage: Eukaryota > Viridiplantae > Streptophyta > Magnoliopsida > Fabales > Fabaceae > Glycine > Glycine tomentella. Next base: position 243,312 of record PYAF01001076.1, on the reverse strand, counting down.
GAGGAAGCGCGTCAGCTGGTACTTCCCGAGGATGGTGACGGTGCGCGGTGGTGGTTGCGGCGGTTTTTGCTGCATTGGCGGTTCCATGGTTTATCGTGGAATAGCGAAAAGAGTGCTATAAGATATAAGCCACGGGACAGAGAGTGTGTGAGCGAGAAATTGTGTATATATAGAAAATTTTGGCGTGGGTTTAGATCTATCGCTGTCACCGCGAGAGAAAGACTGAAAGAGAGTGCACCGGGTGGCTTCCACTTTAAAATTCCATTAAAAATAAATAGAAATTTGCAGAAAATGAAGGAAAGAAAAATACATTTTACAATTATAAATGAGAATCTAAATTAAGTTGGAATCAGAGTTTTAATAGTATGTTATTAGTTGGTCCTTGGTGGTTAATTAGACTATTTACCAACTGTTACCAGATATGACTATTGATTATAAATTGTAGCCATACAACACAAAGCGCGATAGTTGACTTGACTGCTTTGGACATTTGAATCAGGTGAAGGACGTGATTATTGAGTTGCATAAAAGCTGTTAAACAAAACATATTAGTAATTAACTTCAAGTTGCTTACAACTCATCTGAAGATGAACATATGAAGGGGGAAAGGACAAAAGGAGTATTGGAATATGCTACATATACTATGAATGTCAAAAGTTAAATATATTTAATTCATCTAAATAAATAATTATGTTTCTTTATATATAAGGGATTGTGAAGTGTGAACTTGTACAAATTGGTTTGGAAAGATTAAGGATAAAGAGATGTAATATATTAGGATTTTAAAATATATTTTTTATATTTTTTTATGGTATTCAATTCATATTTTAAAAAATTGTGATATTTCAAGACTATAAAAAAATTAGAAGAATAAAAGTGATATATAACTATTTTTTTATAATTTATGAAAAGTCTTCTTATATTAAAAAATATACATATTTGATTAATTATCTTTTATAATTTGGATTTCATATAATTTTTTAGTGATATATAAATATTACACTCTCCTACCAATTTCCCTCAAATTCTTGAAACTTTTTTAGACTCTTTTTCTTTGTTAGACTTTATTTTTCTCTAGGTACATAGTATTTTCTTTTTTCCTTGGAGGTATTTTAGACATTAATTAGTACATTATTTGGTTCTCTCTTTCTCCTAATTGTACGCATTCTCTCCTCATCCAATACATGAATCTTCATCTCCAATATTACATGAGAGCCATAATTTCGAACAAATTGTTCAAATCCAAAACAGGAACGAAAACATGATAATATAGGGACTTCATGATTATCATCAAGCGAAATTAGTAGTTTCAACTTCAAACCAGCATATATGTTTGCAAAAATATGAATGGAATTTGTCAAACGAAATCGTTTTCTCTTCAACATCTTAAAAGAGCTTTAATAAAAAGAGAGAGAGTGATAGAGAGATATAAATCACTAAAATCATAACTTTTAAATAAAAAATAGAAATATAAATCATTGCATGTGATGGATTCAAAAAGCAAAGCCACTAACACAAATTAGTAAACATTAAAAAGATATATAAAGAGTAATGACAAGTACCGACAACGTAACCCGGTAAACAAAAATATCATGTAAAGCGCGATCTTTTTCAAGAAAGAATTATTAAGGCACAGTAGAGGAATTGGATATTTTTCTGAAATCCAAGGAGCGTGTGACAAGTTGAAGTTGGGTACAATCTGGAAATAGAATACGCAAAGGCATATACGTAGTTAATTACTTCTCTTTCTCTCAACTCTCAAGGCACCACCCAATCAAACCTGCTTGCTGTAAATTGAAGAAGCAGTCATTGAAGACCACCTACCCAATTTTGGCTTCACTTTAATTTCCCATAACATTCACGGATTCTAAATCACCAACGTTGTGTGAGCCTTCTCTCACGTCCTCTTCTTCTTTTTTTTTTTTTTTTTTCTTTTTCCATACCAATCGTTTCCATATTTTTTATCTGCAAAATTAACCATGTTTTTTTTATCATAATCTTTTTCGGATGATATTATTGGTACACGGAATTGTTTCTATCTAAGCATTAATTAATCTTTATCAAGAATTATGAACATTTAAGATAATATATTTTAATACAATTTATTTTATATTTAAGAATCAATCAGAATTCAAACTCTAAATCATTTAATTAAGAGATACAAATTATCAATCACTTATATTTGATTTTTTTTATCATATAATGAGGTGATCTAATTTGCCCCTAATTAAAAATGATGTTATATAATCTCATTCTAGGTGGTCCAGTAAAATTACATAATTTTATGCATAATAAATTTAAACAAATAGATGTGATTTTATTGGACCACTTATTTTTAATTGGGTTAGTCAAACAACCTCATATAAAGTATTATAAACAACGTTATTTTTACTTTTAAAATAGTGAAATTGAAATCTTCTTTCTTTTATTAGTATTTATTATTAGAAGTGTTTGATGGATTATATTTATTTTAATATTTTTCATTGGATTAGATAAACATGATAGATCCAATAATTATTAGAAGTCTTTATTTTATTGATGATCATAAATATTTTCAGTGAATAGTGAATTTAAATAAATTAAAATTCATAATTTGGTAAAATTATTTCTTTTAAATAATTATTTTATACCTAAAGTTTAAATTGAATTCTTTTTATAACATCAATATATAAATCACTCATTATTCAATACAAATATGCTTTGACCTCATTTTGAAATGTAATGGAGTATATATAAAATAAATCTAAAAATTATGTTTTTCTCTCCAAAAACTAATTAGAAAAGTATTTTTTATTTCACCAAAAAAAATAAGTAATAAATATTTTTACTATAAAATTACCTAAATCAAATAAAGATGTTGGACTTTATTGGTAATTGAATTTAATGAGAAGCTTTTCAGTCTAGCATGATATTCCAAACTCCAAGGATGTGTGACTGGGATATAGGGTTAGGGGAGGTTTATTTGAATTCCTCTATAGAATAACGACAAATATATAGTACGTAAGTACAAAGTACTAAGGCGGCTGGTTTATTATTTTTATTTTTTATATTTATAAGAAAAATCATGTGCTTATGAAGGAATTCTGATCAGATGTATATTTTTATATAACAAATTAACATTTATTTTATCTGAAAAAAAACATTTATTTTAAAACTATTTTAATGTTATTTCAAAATTTTAATCAGTCGTACTTATTATATAAATATATAAATATTATACGCATGAGAAATTGTTCACGTTAGAAATAATGAGAATGACCTTAGCTAGTTGTTGCGAAGAGTATGAATAGTGATCTAAATTTTTTTCAAAAAAAAAAGAAGCAATAATCAAGAGGAGCCAAAGGCATAATAGCACGCGCGTACATAAAAGTATAATAAATTGATGAAATGATTGAAGACAAATTAATTGGAAGTGGTAGATCAACGTTCTCGTGAGCAATGTTAGTTGAATATTACTCGAACAATTGATTTTATACAAAAGTTATCAAGCGTTACATTATCTTTAGTTACGGACTTACGTCATATTAGTACCACTGTGAGTTAGTACATTAATATTAGGTGGAATTATGGGGTCTTAATACTTTAAAATTAAATTACATTTGCTACTTGCTAGTATAATAAAATGTTGCAGGATAATAGTCGCTATATGAAACCAAATATTATTCACGCGTTTTAAAGTTTAGGTGGTTCTAAATATTGTGCTTACATTTTCTGATATATCAACACACCCACACATTTGTCACATTTTGCTTGGAGAAATGGGTAAAAATATTGTTTGAACGTAAGACCAAATCAAGTTGTTGAAAACGTGGGAGAACCTAATTAGTTAAAAAGAACATTATTTAGAAACAAAAAAAAACTAATATTATGAAATAATGTTCCGGTTTGTTTAAGCTTTTCTTTATTTATTAAAAAGAGTATGTTTTTTTGATAAAATAAATTGTTTGATATTTTTTTTAATGTATTTATCTAAATTATTTTTTCTTGACAAAAATTGTTTTATGTTTTTTAAGAAATAAATGCTATATACTTCAAAAAAATTATTTTTAAATTTAAATAAACTGCCCAATGTATATCTTGTTGCTATAAATATATTATTTATAATTATATAATAAATTAAAAAAATAATTTACGCCATGCATTACACAAACTCAAACATTAAATTATATATTCAAGCATGGAGTATTTGACTAGTTTATTGTTTAATTCACTACGTCATTGCCTATTAAGTTGTTTAAACTTTAAACCCTGCAAATAAATATGTTGGGTTTTCAAATGAATTAAGCTCAGCTAGGTTGGTTCACATGATGACTTCAACAGTATCACTAATATTTTTTTTTTATTGAATTGTATAATTAAATAATTCAATTTGTTGAAGTCAATTATCTTGAGTTATGAATGTAAAAAAAAGGTTATTCAATTTGTTGAGGCCATTAATTAATTCTCGCAGTGTCAATAATTAAGTACCGTTTCCTTGAATTTTCTTGCAAAAAATCATCGATAATTGATTTTTTATACAAGAGTAAAAAAAATCTTATTATAAATAGTCAACATTAGAATAGCGAGTTTTACAAAAGTAGTGTTAGTTTTAAATTTATGTGCCTTAAATTTATTTTTAAATTTGTTACAATTTATATATAGCTGTACAACCTAAATTTTTCCTCTCTTTATCGTAAAAAATTATTTTCTCATGCATGTCCACATACACATACGCTAAAGAAAGATAATTTATATAGAAAGGAAAAAAAGTATACATTTTCGAGAGAATTTTTAAAAACTATTAATTTTAAAATGTAGTTACTAAATATGTGTATGAATTCGGGAATCGAAATTATTTATAACGTCCGTAAGAAACTAATTGATTTTTTTTTTTTTTGTGTTTTAGAATATTTTCTCATTAAATGTATACTAATATTTATTTTATATGTATGAATCCTGGAATCGACACGTCTGTAAGAAATTTAGTCACCTTTTAGTCATACACAAGTATACAGTTTCAGTGCAAATATATTTTATCACCACCTTAAGGTGGCGTCTAAAGTCAATTAGCTGGTAAGTAGTGAATGAGATCTTTTCTGCTGTTTGGTATGATAAAAAAAAAAAACCAACGGTTAAAATTAATTACCATACCTACATGGTTTTATGTGACTTAATAGTATGTAATCCCCGAGTTAATTAAATTGTGGAAAATTATTAGAAAATTCCAAGGGTACGAAGGATGTGTGATTATTGAAGAATAACCTAATGGTTTGGACTTTGGAACCATTATATGTGCCCGGTCGAATTACCAAGCGTTGACGGGTAGAGTTTTCATCTCTGTTTTGTCATGGAATATTGTAAAACTTTATGTTTGGGTTTTATGCAGCACCAGTTCAATTTAGTGTTACTTTCTCCATCATGCATTCCAAGAGGATAGGGTGTTTTAATTAATGGCCATGGAGGTGTTTAGATTGTTTGAATTATGTTCTTTGTACTATTTTATTTAATAGTTTGGATAAATTTTCTCATAAATACTTAGAAAAGAAAAAAATAAAACAAATTAAGCTTTTTTATTACAATTAATATATATAACCTTTGTTGTAAAATAGTGTAATAATTATTAAAATTATATCGATATAATTTCATCTTATATATATATATTTAACTTTTTTTAATTGATAAGTGGGGTGTATATATAAGTTTATTTAACTTATATATTGAACAAATGTAATTTATTTTACCTGTTTATTACCTTCTTATATTTACTTACAAATTTTGTATTCAAACAGTGTTCATAATTCATTCAAAATGCAAAACCAAAAGTTGAGTATAAGAATATAAAACTGTAATTTATTACTAATTATTAATAGAGTCGATCGATCTCAAATAAATTAACCTAGAAACATTCGGTTATAAACGTAATCACACTCTATTTTTTCATTGGATTTTATAAAAGTATAGCTAATTCGGAAAATTAGTATTGACAAAACATGCATAGATCACAAATGTCTTTAGTGAACAAATATCAGATGTTTTCACTTTCTTTTAATTGTTAGTCAAAATGCCAGATTTCTTCGCATATTCGATCGCCTAAAAAAATAGAGTTAAGATTGTTGGCCATTTTGTGAATAAACATGTGTCTCCGGATGAATTATTAGCCTTTGTGACTGTAGCATGTGCAACATATTTTTTAAAGAAACGACCCATTTTATAGCATGCATGTCATTATCTTATACACAGTGGTACTAAAACAATGGTCTATTTCTAAATTATTCCACTGGTATCTTAGTCCGTTTAGCTCCTCGTCCCTTTTGTTCTCTTCCTAAACTATCATTTATTGGCTTCGTATATATTAATGGCTCCCAATCAACCACTAACGAGAAGACCCATGACAATTATGAACTTATTTAATTATTTATTTATTCAATTCAACACATCTCTGTCTATCTTTCGTATAAAATAAGTTTTGTTTGTTTGGTACGTTTTTTAAAGTTAGCTAGCTTGATATAGTAAATTGGAATTATAAGATGCACACAGTTTATGATTGATAAATTGTCAGGAAATTAAAGAGCCAGAAAACATTATTAGCATTTGATGATTAAGACCTTCCCCTTATTTCCCACCGTTAGCTTTCGGAATAATTAATTAATAAGTAAATGTTATAATATGTGTTGTTTATTTAAAAATAATGCTACTTCCATATTTGTTTATTTACTTTATTAGTTTTATAAGTTATACTTGAAACTGAAGGTCCAATTGGAATGAAGTATACAGATGATAGTTCTAATTGTGTGGAGATAGACTTTTGGGATAAAAAAATAATATTTGTATATTATATAAGTCTTCAATTATACTATAGTTTGATAATATATAGGAAAGGTCGAAAGGATTCACCATGGGTATGTTCTACACTATCTACGGAGACTAAACTCAAAAGAAAAACTTAAATTGTTTAAGGATGTAACGGTAAGATATTTTTCTATAGAAATATACACACACACAGAAAGATTAACTCACTAGGTCAATTTAGTGATGGGAGTTAAAATAGTTTGCACAAAATGTTAGATTTTAACTTTGTTACTGCTATTATACACTAAAAAGTATACACAGAAAAATGCTAGCAATTAATTTAGTTTGGTGACCAAGATATGCTTGATATATATAGGTCTTATCCTATCATATTGTAACAAGTTATTTATGGTGCTAATACTTAACATATACCCCTTATTCCGTTCTATTATTGGTTCAATATATTTCTTATTCTAAGGAAGAACTGAGTTAAAAAGCAACGTGAGATGATAAGATCTCTCAATATATATTATATAAATAACATATATACAAAACATATAATATATAATGATGAATATAATAGAATTTAATGATCATGATAATAAAAAATAGTTTTACAGGTTATTTAATTATAAATTATAATTGATATAATTTTTAAGATAATTATTATAAAATTTAACCTACATGATGCATGATGAGTTGTAATTGAATGATAAAATAAAATTATTTCACATGATTAGTGCATAGTCTTTTTTTTCTCAATATAATATGTGTGAGAGTGATAATATTATAAAACTAATATTAGTATCAAAATTACATTCAAAAATTAAAGTGACATTTATTAAGGGTATTAGTGAAAAAATAAAAATTATTACATTGAAAAGTTAAATATGTTACTTATTTTGAGATAATTTTTTTTAAACGCGACACTTATTTTGGAACGAATGAAGTATTATATTTTCTTATATAATTTTATTCTAATTGAATATGCACAAAAGGTTTTGAAGAGTTTTTAATTTTACAAGCCTAAAGCTTAACTTATTTAGGTAATTAATCAAGTTTAAATTAATTTAATTATTATGACCTCAAATTCACATGTATCATTAAAGTTCTTGAATCTAAGATATTGTTTGCTTGGATATTCAATAAATGTTAGGATTTTATCATTGTGAAAGGTGTTTTGATGAGTTGAGAAATGATGATGTTTACAAATGACATGTGATCTTGATTTTTAAGTTATGTAAGATTTTATAGCTAACTATCGGAACAAAATTAAAATTTAATGTGCTTCTTAATTGAATAAATATATTTGATCAATTAATTCCTGAAGGCTCATTTCATTTACATTACTATTTTTAAGCAAGATTTTAATAAATATTGAAGTAAACACAAGCTGTGCCTAATTCAGAAAAACTAGCACGAAAGTTAAAAAAGAGTATATGAGTAATTTGAGTATGAGTACTCCACCTCAGCTACCCAACAGACAACGATATGCACATCGCATATGAACCCAAAACCTCATAGTTAGCAAAAGTAATGTGCCATACATTTATGCCAAAAGATGTTAAATGCCACGAAGTCTTAATCAATCTAGGCTGTATTAAAGGAAATATAAGGTTGATCGATTAAGTGATTGAAGAAGAGTGAAGGGAAAAGAAAGGATGAAAGAGATTACGGATTCAAATTTTTAATTAATTAATATTTTTAACAAAAATTAACAAACTAATATTTATTGATAAAAAAAATAAATCTAAACTGCATTGTCACGTGTCATTATGCTTGAAATATCACGTGATCCATTTCCACATAGTTATCCACACATGCATACTTGATCATATATACGAAGCTAATCTGAATGAGAAAAAAACATGCAGCAGGCAGGTCTGTTGTACGTTTTTTCTTTCTTTCTGAGTAGCAGCTTCATTTTCTCCACACAAAAACATACTCACATTTCCACCTATAAATGTGTTTGAGTTGCGGCTACAGAATGAAGCCATAATTAAGTACTTCCTCTACCAAAACATCCATTTCATTTATATCACTAATGAAGTTTTCTTTTTAAATATTTCTGTATGCTCTAACACTGTCGTCCTACTTGTGTTTAAATTAATAATGCCTAGCTCCACTTATTTCACCAGATTCTAATTAAAAGATATCTACCTAATGTTCCACTTTTTATTTCTGTAATTCAAGATTATTTTCAATTTTTAGTTGTTTAATGTGCATGTATAAATTTAATATTAGCACATGGATATATCAAAAAGGAATTGATAATAAAGAAGATAAAGTTGGATTAAAGTTTATAAGCTTAAATTTGAATGGATTTTATTCTGTAAAGTGAGATTACAAAAGCAAACTGTGATTTGCTTTTAATTGTGAAACTTGATTTTAGGTCAAATTGTAAGTGTGTAAGGTACTTTTAAGGGAAACGAAATATTCATCAAACTAAGTTTATTGGTCAAATTGCATAAGTTGAAAGAGTTTAAATGGTAAATCTAAGGTACTCTTAGACTTGATTAAGGTGAGGTCTTGATATTGGTTCAACTCTAAGGTTGATTTTATTTATTTATTTTTACAATGGTGTATGAATCCATTGTCATGTATTTACATGAACTCAACACTCTCAGGTTGATGAATATGGGTTTGAGTAGCTTTTGTACTCATTTTTAATAAATTTCCTTTACTTATAAAAAAGGCGGCAAATTAAATGTAGCACAAAATAGTCACAAATTAATTGATGAATAGAACAAATTTGCATTTTAGGGTTACATTTAAAAAGTTTGGTTATTGCTTAATTAAGTCTGTGTTGACCCACATGAGCTAAGAAAAATACATTTAAAGTAGTATGTAGATAATTCAAAAGATTGACACAATAGTGTAAGACTTGTTACGTCACATGAATGATCTCTAATCCAATAAAAAAGTGTGATATATAGATGAGGATGTAAATACATGTACAACAACAAAACATGCATTAAAAATAATAAAATACATTAAATTTCACTTAAAAAAGGATAAGTTGCATTTTAAATCATAATTTGTAAAACTAACAATTGAATATAGTAATAAATTTAAATATGTATGCAACAAAGTTTAAATTATATTTACAATTATTATTATTATTATTTTTAAAACACACATAAAGTAAAAAGAAGAACAATTTTACGCTAAACTAAAACTTTCGTATTAATTTTCATCATCAAATTATATTAGAAAATTTGTGTTTAAAAATAGTTCACTCAATATATTTAAAATTTTAATTAAAATTGATTTTATAAAATGGAATTCATCAAATGATATAAACACCCTGAATCACGTACTAATTAAAGAGGGGAATTGACCTACAGGGTACAGCTTCTAATTAATTAACTTTTTTAACATGGTGAAGCATTTCCTTTGATCAATGATCACGTCATCAAGGGGAAAATATCTTGATTAAAGAAAGTGATTTCTTTTTGCTATGCTAGATTAAAAAACAACAGAACGTAAATGTGAAGGGTGAACCACTTCGTGTCGCTTTAGTAGTTGGAAATTTTGACGTTCTCGTAAAGTTCGACCACTAAGAAGATGTTATTTGATGGCAATCTCATCGTCATGTCTGATGTCATTTCTCACTGCTCACACTAATACAATTATTTAGCTTAACTATATGGACGTTGGACTATAAGACCAGCAATACATTACAGAAGGAACATTTGAGTAATCAAGTCACCTTTCTATTCTTTTTTAGTCTTTTTAAGGTTTTGCATAAAAATTATTTTTTTTAAATAGTTATGAAGTTTTTTGTTTTATTCTTTCATCTTTATCCCCACAATAAATACATATTAGCTATTTTTTATTTCTACTTTTATTATAAATTTACAAATTAATTAAAAATTGGATGAAAAATAAGGATATAATTAAATAAAATAAATTAATAGTATCTTGAACTTTAAAAATGATAAATAATTAAGGACAAAAATTATCCACGAAATAGACACTTAAAAAGGAATCGAATGAATATATGCTTTGATAGTTTGATTAATGCTAGCAGTTAATTATGAAATTTCTTCTTGTGATATCCTTTATAGACTCTTATTAAATTGAAATTTTGTCTTCCTTTATATATATATATATATATATATATATTATTTTTTTTTCTCTTTCCGAAATATCCTTTATAGTTATGTCATATGATAAAAGTTTTGTTTGAATTAAAATATAATATTTCTTTATCTGATGTTTTTTATACTTGAAATATTAACTTTAGTGTTAGTTGGTTTTGATCAATCAAATATTAGCTCATACAAATTGTCTCCATTATCTTGTAGTTAATTGTTAAGGCTCGATGAAACTTTGTCTTCAATTTCTGGAGATTGAATTGAATTGACAACCTTTATTCTTCCTTGTTATTCTTATTTTGAAGTGGAATATGTTAAGACTACCATTATTTTTGCTTTTCTGTCAACACTAACGATTCTTTATTATTTTGGATTTTAGCTCTTGATTTTTGTTGAAACATTTGTACCTACTTATCAATTTTTTTCTTCTCTTTTTTGGTTCAAATAGACATCGAACTTCTTATACCATTATAAGATTTTTGGGCTCTAAGTTGGCCCAACGAAATTAGAAAAAGCACCGAAATAGACTAAAATAAAAAATAAATTTCAGATTCTATTTACACTTCCCCTATTTACGAATACACTCCCCTTTTAATTTTTTTTTTTTTATAATTTCCCCCCTAAAATACCCTGGTTCCAAAAATTACACTCCCCTTTTGGCCTCTTCGACTCACTGTACTTTGAATATGCTCTCCTATGGATCCTCCGTCATGTGTGTCCCATTAAAATTGCATTTGTTCTCCTTGTAATTGTTTTGAGACCAACTCCTCTTCAATAAATTTACCTTTACCTCCCTTTTATGCACCTTCCAATTGCTGTAATTTTCAATTCCCCTACCTATTCATGAAAGAATCTACAGTACACTTATAGTTAATTCCAAGCTCACCCAATCACTCACTAGCTTACAATTGAAATCCAAATAATGAAACATCTTATCTCTTATATAAACAAAAAAGCCCCGAATAAAGAAATAATGCCTACCTTGGTTGTCTCTGCTCTCCTTCTAACTACTATTTCCATAATAATCAAAATCATGATCTTGTTCTAGAAGTACAATGATTTCCACGGAGAAGCACAATGATTGAAAAATTTGAGTAAGAGAGTGAGTCTTTGTTGTTTTTGCTTTGTGATCCATGCATTGCAAAGCAAATAGGATGCAAATGAGTGAACCTTAATTCTCTTTTGATTAATTTCTGGAAATTAGGGTATTTTGGGATGAAAAATTATAAAATCAGAAAAGGAGAGTGTATTAGAAATTTCTATACCTATAAAAATTAAATAAATACTTGAGAGTTTGGTGTATGCCTACGATATATTATTATTGGGCAGAGACTGGTTGGGCTAGTGAAGCCTAAGTGAACTTTTCAAAATAAAATGGGCCATGAAAGCCTATGTTTGGAAAGTGTCGCCGAGCGTACGATTTGCACTGGGCTATTATTTTTAAAGAAAGAGTTAATTATTTTTTTTAGTCCTTAATTTTTTTTAAAAAAATTCACTTTTAGTTTCTAAATTTTTGTCATCAAATATGGTATTAATTTTATTATTATTTTATTATATTTATTGGTGGTTTGTTTTGTAGGAATTAATAACCGCCGTAAATTGTTTTCCCCCTTCACAACCAGTAATCAGTATCAAACATATCATGGATCAAAACACAAAATCACATATCAATTTAAATCACCTCAATTATTAGGATGAACTTAAATATTTTTTTAGTTCTTCACATTAATTTTTTTTAATCCCTCGAAATTGAAAAATGTTTTTTTAGTCCCTCACAATAGGATTAGTAAAAAAAAAATATTAATTTTTAATTTGTGAAGACTTTTGACCTTCATAATTTATTTTTAATTTAAATTTTAAAGCAAAATTTCTTGAGGTTAAAAAATCCCAAAAATAAAATAAAAAATCCTTGAGTTTGAACAAACATCTCTTAAAATTTCTGTATCACAAAACAATGTCCAAAAGAAAGGATTTGACTCCTCTAAAATAAAAAAAAAGATACACTTTAGAATATAATAATAATTGTTTATTAATAAGTTATTTCTTAAAATTGTATTTAATTTTAAATTTTGTTATATATATATATATATATATATATATTAAAAAAATGATTAATGATGCACTTTATTATCTAGAATGCAGTTTCTCACTACATTGTAGGCCAACTCCAGGTTATCAAGTATCTGTTTCATACGAAATTTCCAGTCCAAAGACTTGAGAGGTCAACTCTACTGAACGTTTATAATCTCAGAGTCAGTCAGTCACACGACACGACCAAATAAACTGTCCGTGTTGTCTGGACCGCATTTAACGTAACAAAACTAATTGATAGTACAATTTATTAAAAGATAATCGTGAAACTGAAACCATATATAGAATTATTGGAAAATGCAACTTTCCTGGTATTTGCCTGAAACCATTGACTCGCTCAAGTCCTCTCTATCCTATCCCCCCATGTATCTTCTGTGCCAATAAAAATAAAGCACCAGTAACAATCAACTTTGCTTCTCACTTCTGTGTTTGAAGCTTCTGTAAGGTATGTATGTTGCTGACTTTCTGCTGCTAATATGATGTTTGAACTATGGCTATAAGTGACTTGCAGTTCCTTCCTTTAAACCATGTGTCTTTTAGTTGAAAGGTTGCATAGATATAACGTCTCTTCTTTAGTTAGTCATTGGATTATGTCTCGATAGTCGATTCTACCAAAAACACAATGAACTATATCTTGGTTTGGAGATTTATAAGTCTAAGTTTTAGATTTTAGCCCTTTTTTCCCTTCCGTTTTTTTTTACACATCTTGAAGTATAGATGCCATTGTACTCGGCATGTTAGAATTATGGTTGCTGCAGCTTCAGTACAATTTTTTAGTTTGTTTATATCAGGGTTTCTTTTGCACTTCTTAAATTGTCTGTGGTTGAGTGCTCAAAAACTCAAAAGTGAAATTAGAGAATAATAATATATGATAAAATAGAGGCTTAAATATATTTTTAGTTCTTATAATTTAATTTTTTTCTTTCATTTTTGTCCTTGTAAAAAAATTCATTTTAATCCTTAAAAAATGTGTTTGTTTTGTTTTTTTTTCTTAAAGTGTGTTAGATACAATTTTTTTTACTGTTCAAAATGTTATTTAAAACACTTTAAGAATGAAAACCAAAACACATTTTGTAAAGACTATAATAATGAAACAATTTTTTTTACAAAATGAAATTAAAAAAAAAAACACTAAATTGCAGCAACCAAACATGTATTTAAGCCCAAAATAAACGATGAATTTTGAGAGCAATGAAACCTCTTCATTTCAGAATTTTATTTTTACATCAGGATTGCATCAGTTTTTATGTTTAAGAAATATTGATAAAATCATGACAATTATGATGATATTGATTTTCTCCCAGTTAGAAGAATTTCTGAAAGTCTACTATACTCCTTAATTCTTGTAGCATATGTTGACAGCTTGTATTTTGATAAATTAATTCCCTGATTGCTGCAGATATTGCCATGGTCTTGTAATTTTTGTCAGATTGTTTGTTTATCTCGATATCATCTCCATCAATCGATCCTCTTAGCATTTGAACTCTCTTTGACAACTTGCTTATTTGATTCTCTAGTCTTGTTTCCCTTACCAAAAAGAAAGAAACGTTTATGGACAATTGTAATTTATATTTTGTATCCTCCATCTGAAGGGATAGAATTCGTTGCCACTGTTGTTGTAAGCACGAATTATTACTTTCAATAAACTTCACCGGCAAAAGTTTGAATTGAATATAATAGTTCATTTTGGATTTTCCAAGCCAACAGCAACAAGTATCCAAGACCTCAATATTGCAAGTTATAATTTCATATATTCTTTGATATATTGAGCATGATGTTTATTGCATGTACAGTAATCTAGAATTAGATAGTTGAATTATTCATTTAGTCAATATCCTTTTCTTCTCTCTGTTAAATGGACTGTTATAGAATTAATGCATAATTTTTTTATGCTTTGTGAGAGGATTGATTTTGAGGAATTTTATTCCAGGGGAAAAAGAGATGCAGTTTGCAGGTTCAATAATTTCAACTTTCAGGCAATAGAAAGAGTTCTTTTTACACGGTTTGAGTAGAGAATCCAGTATAGACTTTCCACTATGGCAGCAGGATTGGAACTCATACCAATAGGTACAATTTTGACAGTGGTAACTAACCAAGTCTTGAAGACGGCTCACGCAGCATCTGATGTTCTTATTGGTAAAGAAAGCTTCAAGGCCCTTTCGAAACATCTATTTGATATTGAGCCAGTGCTAAAGGAATTACAGCTTCAAGAATTGAATGACTCTCAAACCGCAAGGGTTGCTCTGGAGTCTCTTGAAGCAGATGTTAAGAAGGCAAACAATTTGGTTGACAAGTATAGGAACCGTGGCCGTTTTTACTTACTGATTAAGTGTCGATCCATAGTTGAGGAGGTTGAACAAGTCACAAGGGATATTGGAAAGTCTCTGGCTGCATTATCTATTGCAAATACTGAAGTCCTATCAAGAATTTCTGATCAGGTCAATAGACTACAAAATGAGATGCAAAGGGAGAAGTTTGAGGCTTCAAAATCTCAGATTCAAATTGTTGACAAGTTGAACCAGGCACTTAAAGAACAGAAACACGATCAGGCTTTTGCGAACGACATGCTAAAGGAGATAGCAAGGGCAGTTGGGGTGCCAGTGGAACCCTCAGAGATAAGCAAAGAGTTGGCCAGCATTAGGAAGG
>PYAF01001076.1:207601-218730 GCA_007407185.1 Glycine tomentella | reverse complement strand
GAAAGCTTGAAAATAACAATGCATGATAATATGATATCGCATTCAGTTTATGCTAACTCAGCAAAACAGTAATTAAGTTCATTTATTAGATCTTTAAGAGTACTACAATCAGGAAGCTGACTTTTGAGATCATTAAATAGTATAGATAAGAGATGTTATTGTTATTGGCACTTGAATGATGTTAGCGTCTACTAATTAATTTTAAAGACAAACAGGAAGCCTACTAATGGATATAGTAAATGGCAATAATCGAGTTGAATGAATTAAGTACAGTGCTTAGGCCAAACTCTAGCAAACATCCAGGACGATATATATACATTGAGCTTGCTTATTCTCCCCAAAATGTGCAATTCCAAATTTAGTTGGCTTTAAATGTAAATCAATAAAACAGAGACGTTCCCTTAAAAAAGAAACAGAAACGTGACACTCTTATATAGAGTCTGTTTGGATACAAGACTAGAAGTACTTTTGGGAGTTTCTTTACTAAAAAAAAAATATATTATATTTCTAGTAGAGAAACTCTCAAAAACACTCTTAGCTTGTATTTAAAGAGACCCTATCTCGAACTTTCTCTTTAAATAATCAAATTAACTTCCACAGTTTAAGGTTTGCACAATCAGATAGAACATTCAACAATCGACTATTTGGAATCCCGTCATTGAGTAATCTTTGTAATAAATTTTTTCCCCATTTACTTTTTCTAAAAGTTATTTCAATTGCAAAACACCTTTTTTTTAACAATATATTCATATATTATAAATTAGAATATAAATTTTATTGGACACACGGACAACTAACGTAAAATTATTCTATCTTAATCATTAGTCTCAAATTCAAGTCTTAAGTGTATATTTCTTTTAAGTATTCAAAAAAAAAGATATTACTCATAATAATTCTATCAAGTGCAAATATAATTTGTCTTTAATGAAAGATAACTATAATTTCTACCCAAAAATAATATACAATTAGGAGAGCTGAGACTCACTCTCTCAATTAGCTTTTTTCAACAAACTATTAATATAATATTTTTCCATTACAAATTGGTGTTTTAGAGAATAAATAATGTCATCATGACACTTGATTATATCAACCTTTTTTTTTCCTCTAGAGAGGATTTCTTTTTGCATTTCACACACTATTCCTGCATTTTGCCATAAAATTCCCTCTTAATCACCCTGAAATACTTTGCTTTTATCTTTAAAAGTATTTGATCTTTTCAATCATTTATCTCTTTAAATCTATTATGCTTTATCTTTATCATTAAATTGAATTTCAACAACTTTTTAAATCAAATTGTCAATAATAAAAAATAATCTTACATCATAACTCAAAATTTTCATTATAAATATACAATATAATTTATATATTTAAAGATGTTTATGTTTTTTAATTTTAATTATAATATAATTATTACAATAAAATATATATTTTTAGCATAAAATTTAATCATATAACTATTTTATACAAAGCACAAATATTAGTTACAATTAACCACATATAATTTTATTATTTCTATATAAATTACAGTAAACATCTAGGAAAGTAAGACTCTTACAGTTTCCCAACCTTTTAATTAGTCTCTCTATTTTAAAATGACTAATATTTAAGATTTGTTTTCAAACAAATTAAGAATAACAATAAACAAAATACTTATTGAAACAATTTTACTAAAATATCATTTCTATTCATAAATGCATTACTTATAAACATCGGATGATTAATCATGGCGGTTGAAAAATTGATAGACACAATACTAAAAAAAAACGTTAAATTGATATAATTTATTTGAGGCAAATTTAAATTATAATAAGTAAATAATTAATAAATTAAAAATTATCCTTATCTTTTGAATACTTTTATTTAAAGTTTAAGGCACATAAGCTTCTATACTTAATTATGTGTAGTTTTTTTTAAAATATTAATGAAATATTAAAATTATTCATACATTATAATAAGTAGTTTATATTAATTCACTTCAATTTAAACTGGTTTAAATTAATTTCTTGTGACATTTTTTTTCATCATTTTAAAGTGGCAATCTTGACAGCAAAGTTATAAGACACTTTGGTGTGTATATATATATATATATATATATGGAGTATGGTATATGGAGGGAGGGTGGCTGATTGTTTATAGGTGTGAAACTTTTTTTTTTTTATTGTGGCGTGTGGGATGTAGGCTTTCCTTTTCAGAAAGAAACCAAGTGAAAAGGAGGAGAAAGAATTTACTACTAAACAGAAAGCAGACGTGTAAACATCATTTATTTTCAGTTCACCAATCAATAACGTGTGATTTTGACCCAAACCGAGGACTGTTTACCAATCTAATTAACACGCATGGCAGTGGTGCACTCGTGTCTATAAATGAATGAGAAATATGAGAAGTGAGAACACATTTCAAAACACAAAGTGGCAAAGTAGCAATAACAGGGAAAGAACAAGGTCAAAAAACCACATGAGTAAACCCAGTTGGCTTGGCTTATTCAATGCTCCCGCATGTAACAATTAAAAGTTCGTTGGGGTAGTTGTATCGACTATCCTCCCCCTCCTCCTCTCACCCTTTAAAACCCTGCCATCTTTCATTATTTTGCAACCCACTGGATCTTCTTCTTCTCCTTTTGTACTCTCATTCACAGTCTTATAGGCTAATTAACATACACTCTCTTCCAAAGTTGAGTACTTTGCCAAAAAAAAAAAAAAAAGTTTTCCCTTTGAGAAAGAAAACCCAAAGACACAGTCTTTTGATCATTTTGAGCAGTTACATTCCTTGTTTTCTTCCATTTTGAGTCCCCTCAAAAGTAGTTTCAAAAGGGTTCCTCTTCCTCCACAGATATCATGGCAGATCAAACCCCGGGTCGTTCAGGAACCGTTTCTGTTGAAGCTTCTTCACAAGAAAGAAGGAAACTTCCAAACTTTCTCCTATCCGTGAGACTTAAGTATGTGAAGCTTGGTTACCACTACTTGATCTCCAATGCTATGTACCTTTTACTTATACCCCTTCTTGGTGTAGCTTCTGCTCATCTTTCAACAATCTCTTACCAAGATGTTGTCCAGCTATGGGAAAATCTCAAGTTCAATCTTGTCTCAGTGACTCTATGCTCTAGCCTTATAGTGTTCCTTGTCACCTTTTACTTTATGAGCCGTCCAAGGGGTGTTTACTTGGTGGATTTTGCGTGCTACAAGCCAGAGCCAGATTGCACTTGCACAAGGGAGATTTTCATGCACAGGTCTGTGGAAACTGGTGTATTTTCTGAAGAGAACTTGGCCTTTCAGAAGAAGATACTTGAGAGGTCTGGTTTGGGACAAAAGACTTACTTGCCCCCAGCAATCTTGAGTATCCCTCCAAACCCTTGTATGGCTGAAGCAAGGAAAGAAGCTGAGCATGTGATGTTTGGAGCCATTGACCAGCTTCTGGAGAAAACTGGTGTGAAGGCTAAGGATATTGGGATTTTGGTGGTGAATTGCAGCTTGTTCAATCCCACACCTTCTCTCTCTGCAATGATTGTGAACCACTACAAGCTGAGAGGGAATATCCAAAGTTATAATCTTGGTGGCATGGGTTGCAGTGCTGGACTTATCTCTATAGACCTTGCCAAACAGCTCCTCCAGGTTTATTTTGCACTGATCTTTAATTTTCTTTTAAAAAAATTAGTCATTTCTCTTAAGTCATAGTACTACCAGTTATGCTCAATTGCTCAGGTCATTTAGCTATCACTTCATACTATTTTAAGTTGTAACTGTCTAGAATGCATGACTCTATGGTCTATATCTTCGTGAGGCCAAAAAATTAAAAATCAAAAGGAGTTCATTATTCATGTAATAGGATGTTCAATATAAACATCAGGTGGGACCACATGCATAAATTAATGTTTCTTGTGGCAATTTCTGCCCCAGCTGTTCACATGTCCAATTGGTCATGTGATCTTTGTCAATATTGGTGGCAGTTTTGTTAGGTTAGCGATTTTGCCACCTGTTTAATACGGTACCCGAGCGACAGTATCTAAAAGAAATGGACCTTTTGTGGATGTGTTTACATATGCCTTAACAAACAGTTGTTCACTTGTACAATTGGGGTAAATGAAGCTTTCAATTAAAACACAGTATTCATTTAATTGAAAGTTATATATGATCTTACTATATATACCAACGGTTCTTGTTGTCTATAACATTTATATAATAATAGTGACTGGATCAAAAGATATTTTATAGATAGTTTTGCACGAGTCCTTTTTCCTTATATATACACTTATGATTATCTCAGGATTGCTCTATTGCAAAATTTTTAGGGGCTAGCTATTAACTTTTTTTATGATAATTTATATATACAGGTTCATCCAAACTCTTATGCCTTAGTGGTGAGCATGGAGAACATCACTCTCAACTGGTATTTTGGCAACAACAGGTCAATGCTAGTCTCAAATTGTCTCTTCAGAATGGGTGGAGCTGCAGTTCTACTCTCCAACAAGTCTTCTGATCGCAGAAGAGCCAAATACCAACTGATTCATACAGTGCGTACTCACAAGGGTGCTGATGACAGATCATATGGTTGTGTCTTCCAAGAAGAAGATGAGAAGAAAACAATTGGTGTGGCACTCTCAAAGGACTTAATGGCTGTTGCAGGAGAAGCCCTCAAGACCAATATCACAACACTTGGCCCATTAGTCCTTCCCATGTCAGAACAGCTCTTGTTTTTTGCAACTTTGGTAGCTAGAAAAGTGTTCAAGATGAAAATAAAGCCATACATACCAGACTTCAAGCTAGCTTTTGAGCACTTTTGCATCCATGCTGGAGGAAGAGCAGTGTTGGATGAGTTGGAGAAGAATCTTGAGCTCTCTGATTGGCACATGGAGCCTTCAAGAATGACACTGAACAGGTTTGGCAACACTTCTAGCAGTTCCTTGTGGTATGAATTGGCCTACACTGAAGCTAAAGGGAGGATCAGAAAGGGTGACAGGACTTGGCAGATTGCATTTGGTTCAGGGTTCAAGTGCAACAGTGCTGTGTGGCGTGCATTGAGGACCATTAATCCAGCAAAGGAGAAAAATCCTTGGATGGATGAGATTCACGAGTTTCCTGTTCATGTGCCTAAAGTGGCAACCATTGGTTCCTAAGTTAAACAACCTCTTGCATTTTTTTGGGAGGAGGAAATTAATTTACTTGAGGTTTTCATAGTTAATCTTAGGAGGTGTGCAAAATTTAGAAGAGAAGATTACTCCCAGCTGATTTGATCTTGTGCTAGTGTGTTCAAGTTGTAAGAGTGTGCATACAATTATTGTCCAATGAAACATTTATTACACTATTTTTCATAAAAATGTATTACGATTACTACTTGACCTTTCAAAGGTTCATGAAATATGATTTTTAAAGTTTCTCATCGAGCTTAGGGACTGTATTGCAGAAACAAAAATGTATTGATAGTTGTTAATTAAGGCTTGACTAAAATTATTTCTTACACAGCCACATTGTTGGATAAATTGAAAGATTAGATGCGTATTTTTTTTTTCTCATTGTATTGGTACAAATTACTTAGTTATGTTGCAAGTGTTAACTCATTTTCGTTGGAAATCTCTATTATCAAGATTTGTTCCATACTTAATAGCTAAATAAGATTAGATCATATTTGTGAAATTTGGTGTAAACATTGACACAGTCAATATAGTGGGTTAGTGGTTCAAATGGTGGATCAGTAATTGATCAAATTTGACCTAGTATATATCAAAATTATATATGTATTTATTATATATAAGTATATAACTAATAATATTGGAGTAACAAAAGTCTATCCATACTCTAAAATTCAAAAAAATAATTGATAATAATCCAAAATCCATTGTTTTTTTTAAATCCAATTTTTTTAAAATCCAAAATTAATTTTGTTTAAAATCCGGTTGGGTCGAACTGGTCCAACCGAGGTCTGATGACCTACCTAGCCAGGTCTGACTAGGTCATCCCGGATCAATTGTGTGACCGGTCCAATAGTGAAATCGACCTGGTTAGTCATCGAATCTATCATGACCCTGAAGCCTGGCGCGGCTGGCACGAGGTTCAGCGGTCAGTGCCAGGGATTCTTCAGCAGGAAACCAAGTCTGAGATGTGGTGCGGGTAGCGCCGGGTTTGGCGCGATTAGCGCCACAGTTCTGGAGTGTGGCGCCGGTAGCACCAAGGTGACGCGGGTAGCGCCACAAGTCCTCAAGAAAACCAGTTTTCTCTGGATTTTGGTGCGAGTAGCGCCGTATGTGGCGCGGGTGGCGCCATGGTTTTGGAATCCAGCGCGGGTGGCGCCATTGGTGGCACGAGTCGCGCCGTAAGTGCCCTGAAAAATCCTTTTTCTTTGGATTCCAGCGCGATCAGCGCCAGATGTGGCGCGGTTGGCGCCACAGATTCAGGAAGCTGTGGCGCGGTTAGCGTCAGAGGTGGCGCGATCCGCGCGGGACCTCTGACGGAGCAGGTATAAAGGCAAAATCGCGTTTTTTGGGGGAGAAAACCTTGCTTCTTCTTCCTCTGAACGACCTGCAGCCATTGTTGAAGCTCCAAGCTTCATTTTTGCACCATACTTCACCAAAACAAGTTCATTTAAACACCAATCTTGCTAGAAACACTTGGTGAGCTTAAATCCTTCATCATTTCTCCTTGAAAACCCCCAAATTAAAGAATCTCTTTCTCAAGGGAAGTTCGTAGAACTTGAGTTCGGCGAGGAACGACGGCGATTCGTGGGTACCCAAGCTAGGGGGAGTCGTCCTTGGGCCTTCCTTGTCATCTTTGAGGTAAGAAACTCAAGATTCACCGTTTAATTTGTGAGTTGGGGTTTTGGGTGAATAGTGACCCACTTGTGATAGAGCTAGTATTAACCTTGGGTCCTTTAGAAACATGTGTTTAGAATGTTGTGAGGATGAAGGATTAGCTCTCAAATGTGAGTTTGGTGAACTTTGTTTTCTTGGCTCTTTGTGATGTATGTTGGTAGATAGGCTGAGTTGCTTAGCTTTGTTTTGACATGCAAGGGCCTTGGTTGATGGCTTTGATGGCCTTGAAGGGTTGTTGCAACGGTGTCTTGTGTGTGAAAAGAACCGTTCAAGCCACATGTGTATTCTTGAGCCTTTGGTCGGTTTAGAGCTTTGAGCTCCTGACGTTGGCTTGCACCGAGTCTTGTGATGACTCAAGTACTTTGTTGAGATGAGATAGACCACTGAGGGTCTATGAGATGGCTTGTGAGTGATAAGCCTGGATGAACCTTAAGTTAGATGACCTTGTGGTTTTGGAA
The DNA here is from genome assembly GCA_007407185.1 of Glycine tomentella. Classification (NCBI taxonomy): domain Eukaryota; kingdom Viridiplantae; phylum Streptophyta; class Magnoliopsida; order Fabales; family Fabaceae; genus Glycine; species Glycine tomentella. The sequence goes on along the minus strand of PYAF01001076.1, from coordinate 211,473 downwards.
AGGATTGTGAGTCCTTTCATTGAGACGGTTGAGAACCGTGTTATATGTTGTGCATGTTATGGCTGTGTTGATGATTAATATATGATTGTGTGCCTTGTATAGGGTGTGACCTCCGCGGGTGTCAGTGGCGTAGGCCACAGAGCAAGGGAAGAACTGCAGAGCTCAGCTTTGCCAGGTAAGTTCTTGGTCCCTTGGGGATGTTTCCCACTTGCTTGTGCTCCACCATACTCCGAGGGAGTAGTGGTTACATTCATGATACATGCATTATTAGTTGTTGCATACTCATGATGATATATGCTTGTATCTGTGCTTGAGACATGTATGAAACCTATTATTTAGATCTTCTGGCCAGTTAGATAGATATGGACCTCCCTAGGAGTAGAGCGCACCTCCTAGTTTGGTTTGCTCATGGTTGATTGGATCCCGGGGTGATGATGATCCCCTAAGACCAAGAGATAGGTGTGTCCCGTTGCGGTTGATTGCCTATTCTCGGAGGTACCATACACGTGCGCCCATGCGTAAGGGGTAGCTCCCGATGGGATGGCACGGGTGTGAATTCCGGTTTCACACTGAGGTTTGGTGTTGATTGGATCCACCTTACATTCGAGCTAGATGACTTGCTTGTATTATTATGAGGGCTGGGAGGCCGGGCCGGGAGGCCAGTGTGTTGTGAAACCTTGATGACTTGTGCCATGGTGAGTGAGCCAGGGTGGAGGAGATGTCTCCAAGGACCCTGAGCTTACTGAGATGTTTTATCTCACCCCGTGTGAGACTTATGTTCTTTCAGGTGATGCTTCTGGTAGAGAGGAGCAGTCTCAGGGCGGGAGGCCCCAGTAGAGACAGTGTTTGCTTGGCCGTGAGGCAGCAGTGGAGAGCTTGGAGCTCGGCTCAGCTTTTGTTGCTTGTACCCCTGTAGAGGGAAGACATGTGTGTGCACATGTAGTTTTGATATATGTATATATATTGTATGTATGCCCTTGTATGAGGAAGGGTCCTTGGGATCAAAAGCACTCGGATGCTTATTCTTTTGTATAGACACTTCGAGTGTCAGACGATGTATATGTACATAACCAGTTTATGTTATGTAATGATGATGTTTCCTCCTGTTTATATCTTTGAGATGTTTATGTTATCTGTCTATGGTTATGTTGTGTGATCTGGATCGGCAGGGGCTTGTGTTGTCGTGATATGAGATGTTGAGATTCCATACATAATGTAATCAAGACATACGGTTTTGATTTATGCTTCTGCAAAGTTTTTAAATAAGTGATTAAGCGCTAATCTGATATAATCATAATGATAATACATCAGGTGCACACGGGGTGTTACAGAATCTCAATTCAACCGGTCGAACGGAACTAGGTTTCACAACACTAAATTAGATGGATAACTAATGTTAAACATCTTGAATATAACACTTAATTAGTACACTCAACTTTAGAAGAAAATGAAAAACTGCTAGATAGGATTTTTTTTAATGGCCTTATTAAGATATCTGTTAAGAAATTAATAAATTATTAGTATTTTTTTACTTAAAATTACATCGGGGATGCATTAAAAATTATGATAATGAATGTATATTTATCACATTTTTCTCTTAAAATTCTTCTTTTTTTTTATTTCTAATTAAATAATGTGTCTTAGCCTCTTAATTGGGACAATTGTTAGCTTTCTCTAACTTTTAATCAAAACAAAAATATTTTTCTTAATTAGTTTAATTTTGGGAATTATAAGAATGGTCTAGTGGTGAAAAAAGATGAGAGGAGGAGAAAGATAATTGGTTAGACTCCTCTCATTAATAAAAAAATAATATTTAACAACTAATATTTGTCTATATAAAATCAGTTTAATTCCAAAGAATTAATTTATTCAACTAAAAAATAATAAAAATAGAAATTAATTTGATTAATTAAAAAAGTAATGTTAATTTAATCTCCACTTTGATTCCTAATATGTAGCTCTCTTAAATATTTGGACGGAGAGGTTTTACTGTATGTTAAACAAAGAATATATTATGATTTTAGTTTATTAAAGAAATTAAATTGACACAACCTATTTAATTTGAATTTTTATTTTTCTAGAGTCCGAACCAGCACGGAGAGAAAAAAAAGAATATGCTACGTACTTAAAAGAGGTGATGTTTAAGATACTAAAAGAAATTATTAACTAAATAGTGAAATAAAATTTTAATTAATAGAAAATAAAAAATGAATTGAAATAACTTGTGAAACATAATATTAAAAAAGAGATGGGTGTGTGCGAGTTGAACATTGATGGTTGTGCGTTTGGTAACCCAGGTGGTGTTCGTGAATGGAATGATGTATGGATTCAGTTTCTTTGGCTCATGTGGAGTAGCTTCTAATACTCTTGCAGAGCTCCAAGTCATTTATCATGGCTTAAGCATTTCATGGCTCAAAAGGAATTTCTCACTTGGTGTACAGTGTGAATCATATTCTCTTTGTGCTCTTAACTACATAAAAAATGGATGCATTCTACCGATAGTCTCTAAGATCAAGGGATTCTTCTTATTAAGCATATCTTGAGAGAAGGGAACTAGGTTGCTGATTCTCTTGCTAATGATGATGCTCAATGGATACATCGATCATTTGGTTATTCTTTACCTTAGCCCTGATAGTCATAAGCCTTAACTTTTGGCGGATGCTTTGGAGTTTTGTTAACAAGGCATCAATTTTTTTATATTTTTTTTTCTGTTCTTTTATTTCCCTCAGCATAACAAAAACATAAACACTAAAAGAATTAGTGAAACACTACCTTCAAATATATTTTTTTATTCTTAAAAGTGAAACTTATGTACAATAAATTTATAAACAATTCATACACTAACCAAATATCTTTTGATAAATGTTATAATAATAATATTATAATAGTAAAAAAGCACATCAATCTACTAAAACCCCGTGAAAATCATAATTTCTCTTCTTTGTTGCATAATTTATATTTTGTAAATACAAAAAACTACTTAGAGCCTATTTGGATAAACTTTTTTAGAAACACTTTAAAAGAAGAAAATAAGAAGAAAAAAATGAGATGAATTTTTTCATAAACAAAAATAAACTTTTCATTAACTAATTTTTAAAAGTTCACCAATATAACTTCTTTAAAAGATGAGATGACATCTTCAAATAAACTAATGAAAACTCATTTTAACTTTTTAAAAAGTTCATTTCATTTTTTTTTTACTTTCTTATTCTAAAAATATTTCTAAAAAAACTTACATCCAAAAATACACGTCCTAAGTTTTTTTCTCCCTTTTATGGAGATATTCTCCTATACCTTTTAACGTTATACATGACAGTGCCTAGACACTGCCAGTCCACAACCAAGAGACAATGGTGATAAGGCTTTCTTTTAGCTTCCCACTACATTCACGTACATATATACTTTGGGAGGAATCTTATTATCTTCTCTGACCCATTTTTTAAATATATTTTTTATTATTTAAAATTTATTATTAACTATAATTTTCTAGACATAATTTCTTCTTTAATAAACCTTTCTTTTATTTTTATATTTTTTATAAATTTTAATCAAGGATAAAATATATGTTAAGAAAAATGTGTCAAAAAAATGTTGCTCAGCACTCATCATGCTTTGTACCTTTAGGCGTTTGCTAGTTTAGGCATCATCCCTTCACCACACTCAAGGCTCGCTTATAAAAAAAAATTAACAAGTGGGAAGTTTTCTTTCTTTTTCTGGTAATAAAAAAATAAGAACATAAAAAGATAAAAACAAGTAGAAAAATTGAGTGAACAAAACTTAGAGGAAAAGAGCAAAAGCAAAAAGACACAAATTTTATCCATTATATAAAACATATCAACGGATTCTCTTTTTTTTTTTTTTTTTTTTTTAAC